>SJYR01004824.1:31284-46481 GCA_006410655.1 Kobus ellipsiprymnus
TTCTATTGTAACCCAGTAGGACCCTATTGGGCCATCTTGGGACATGCCTTCCCTTATATCTCCGGATAGGATCACCAATGTGATAGACATGAGTTTGAGTAGGCTCCAGGAGTTGGTGATGGACAGGGAGCTGAAACTGAACTGAAAGTACCTAGATAATAGTATCTGATGCACTGATGCACATTTCCTGAGTTGTTTTACAGGTGTGAAGACCTGGGACCAAAATATTTAAGAAGTTATCTACTTGATAGCATCAAGCACACAGCACATAGCCCCAGGCCGCCTGGAGCCTAAGGACTGACAATGTTAACCTCTGTGACACCACTCTACTCTCATCATTAGCCAATCAGAGAACTGTGCATAAGCTGATCACAGACTGTGTGACACTCCCCACCCCCAACCTGGCTTTTAAAAATGTTTTGCTGAAAATCTTCAGGGAGCTTGGGATTTTGGGGCATAAACCACACATCTTGGTGCATGGCCGTGCAATAAACTTTTTTTTTTTTTTTTTTCTGCTCCAAACTGCAACATTTTGATTTGTTGGCCTCACTATGCCTTGGGCATACAAACTGGTGCTAACACAATCGTGTAAAACCAAAAAAAAAAAAAAAAATGTAGTAAGTAAGGGAATGGACTCTAAATTTAGGGAGGATTGAAATAAGAGCCAGGCTTTTCAGATACAAAAGGTCATAGCTTGCCTGATTCCATTTATATGAATGTCCAAAATAGGCACATCCCTAGAGGCAGAATTGTCGAAATTGGGGAAGGAGTAAGTCAAAACTGTATATTGTAACCCTATTTATTTAACTTATATTCAGCGTACATCATGGGAAATGCCATGATGGATAAAGCACAAGCTGGAATCAAAGTTGCTGGCAGAAATATTAATAACCTCAGATATGCAGATGACACCGCCTTTATGGCAGAAAGCAAAGAGGAACTAAAGAGCCTAGTGATGAGGATGAAAGACGAGATTGAAAAAGCTGGCTTAAAACTCAATATTCAAAAAACTAAGATCATGGCATCTGGTCCCATCACTTCATGGCAAATAGATGGGGAAACAATGAAAACAGACAGACCTTATTTTCTTGGGCTCCAAAATCACTGTGGACTATGAATGCAGACATGAAATTAAAAGACTCTTGCTCCTTGGAAGAAAAGCTATGACAAACCTGGACAGCATATTAAAAAGCAGAGTCATCACTTTGCTGACAAAGGTCCACATAGTCAAAGCTATGGTTTCTCCACTAGTATGGATGTGAGAGTTGGACCATAAAGAAAGTTGAGCACTGAAGAACTGATGCTTTTGAACTGTGGTGTTGGAGAAAAGTTTTGAGAGTCCCTTGGACTGCAAGGAGATCAAACCAGTCAATCCTAAAGGAAATAAAAACCCTGAATATTCATTGGAAGGACTGATGCTGAAGCTGAAGCTCCTATATTTAGGCCACTTGATGGGAAGAGCCGACTCATTGAAAAAGACCGTGATGGTGGGGAAGACTGGAAGGCAGGAGGAGAAGGGGGCAACACAGGAAGAGATGGTTGGATGGCATTACTGACTCAATGAACATGATTTTGAGCAAGAAGGATGGTGAAGGACAGGGAATCCTGGTATGTTGCAGTCCATGGGGTGGCAAATAGTTGGGCATGACTGAGTGACTGAGCAACAACAAGAGACAGAAAGCAGATTAGTTGTTGCCAGTGGTGGGAAAGGGGAATGGGCATTCATTTTGCGGTGATGAAAATGTTTTGAAACTAGATAGATGTGAAGGTTGCACAAGATTATACATGAACTAAATCTCTCTGAAGTTTTGATGTTAAAATGATTAACTTTATTATTAAGTTAATCTTATTTCAGAAAAAAATATTCAATTTGATTTTTAAAATTTTTTCCTCTTTCTCTTTTATTTTATTTTATTTATTTTTACTTTACAACATTGTATTGGTTTTTCCATACATTGACATGAATCCACCATAAAATCCAGACTTCTCAACTATGTAGTTGCATGATCTTAGACAAGTTTTATGAGCCTCCTTGTACCTTTCAGTTTCTCAGAGAATTGTAGGAGCAAAACTTGCCACTGCTAAATATTAATGGCAACCCACTCCAGTGTTCTTGCCTGGAGAATCCCAGGGATGGGGGAACCTTGTGGGCTGCCATCTATGGGGTCGCACAGAGTCGGACACGACTGAAGCGACTTAGCAGCAGCAGCAGCAGCTAAATATTAATACTTCTTTGCCATGTGGATTATTTTAGGCAGGGTCATCTCAGGTGGCTGTGTGGTAAAGAACCCACCTGCCAATGCAGGAGATGCAGGTTTGATCCCTGGGTGTGGGAGATCCCCTGGAGAAGTGAATGGAAACCTGCTCCAATATCTTGCCTGAAGAATTTTATGGAGAGAGGAGCCTGGTGGGCTACAGTCCAAGGAGTTGCAAAGAGTCAGACTACACTGAGCACAGGCACAGATATACTTTGATTGAAAATAATGAAGGCCCCAAAGAGGAAAAGCTATCGCCATAAATATCTGCACACCACAGGCCAGCTGTGGTGGGAGAAACAGGACCTACTCTGTGTTCCATTGCCTCTGCCTGGCCCAGCTAACATTTGTTTACCAAATGTTTGCTTTTCCATCTCCATGTCAATTGCCTTCTTCAGCTTTGAAGACCCAGACCACTACCCCCAACATCCTCCTGTGTCTTTAGCTGAAGATGGTGTTTAAAGTGAGGGTTTCAGCCATTTTGGCAAGCTACTCAGTTCTCCTGGGTCTCTCTCATGTATACATATTCTGAACTTTTTTTGATTTTTTTTTCCTGTTAGTCTGTTCCTTGTCAATTTCATTCTTAAACCAGCCAAAAGAACCTAGAAGAATAGAGGAAAATTTCTTCCTCCTTAACAGTATAAATTGGGATAACACTTGTTGTCTCATTGATTAGCATCTGTAAGGTCCTTTATATGATATTTGAAAATCTATATGGTTATAGTTACATGCTATGCAGGGGTGAGGAAAGGAGGAATGATACCTAGAACAGAAAGAAGTCAAAATTGGGCCCTGACCTCAAGTTGTTCATGGTCAATATGGGGAACATTGACTTTTGATCGTGTCCACTGGGGACAAAAAAGAAAAAAAAAAGTGCAGCATAAAGTTTGACAATTATGCCTTATTTGGCAGACTTCCTGAGAACTCAAGCCCAGAAGACAGCCTCTCAGTCTATATATTTGCATGCAATTGTGCATAATTCATTTATGGTTAAATCTTTAGTGCCCATTGTACTTTACAGGGAGAGTTCAACAAGAATGAACATTCTTGTTGTATATTCTGAAGGTTTTTGGGGGTCGTGGTTATTTTTTGTTGTTCTTTTTTTAAAATCAGAGTTTAGTTGCTTTACGATGTTGTGTTGGGCTTCCCAGGTGGCACTAGTGGTAAAGAACCCACCTGCATGTGCAGGAGACATAAGAGATGTGAGTTTGACCCCCGGGTTGGGAAGATCGCCTGGAGAAGGACATGGCAACCCACTCCAGTATTCTTACTTGGGGAATCCCATGGACAGAAGAGCCTGGCAGGCTATAGGCCATAGGGTCACACAGAGTTGGACATGACTGAAGTGACTTAGCACTTCCTTTAATATGCACCTTAACTATGTAGTGCCAGTATCCACTTTTCTCCATCCTTAATCCCCTCAGGGTGCATCACAGGGATGGGGGCAGCTGTAGAGGCTGATGGTTTGCTGACTACAACATCTTCTGTTTACTGATATGGCAGGTGATATTTGTCCACAGTAGAATTCAGCAAGTATAGGATAAAGGAATGAATAAAATATTATGGGAACATAGAGCAGGAAAAGGATCATTTTGCTTGCAGGAATCAAGGAACTGAGGTCCTAGCATGGGTCATGAGGTAATTTAGACATTACTAGGTAAAAAGAAAACACATTCCTGGCAGAAATAACAGGTACAAAAAGGATAGGATTGTGAAAGTTCTGTTTTCCTTTGTGCATGAGCTTTAGGAAAATAATATACTTCAGAGGAGACTATCAGCATTGGGAGCTCTTAGGCTCAAATATCCTGGAATGTAAAGTCAAGTGGGCCTTAGAAAGCATCACCATGAACAAAACTAGTGGAGGTGATGGAATTCCAGTTGAGCTATATCAAATCCTGAGAGATGATGCTGTAAAAGTGTTGCACTCAATATGCCAGCAAAATTTGGAAAACTCAGCAGTGGCCACAGGACTGGAAAAGGTCAGTTTCATTCCAATCCCAAAGAAAGACAATGCCAAAGAATGCTCAAACTACTGCATAATTGCACTCATCTCACATGCTAGTAAAGTAATGCTCAAAATTCTCCAAACCAAGCTTCAGTAATACATGAACCATGAACTTCCAGATGTTCAAGCTGGTTTTATAAAAGGCAGAGGAACCAGAGATCAAATTGCCAACATCCGCTGGATCATCGAAAAAGGAAGAGAGTTCCAGAAAAATATTTATTTCTGCTTTATTGACTATGCCAAAGCCTTTGACTGTTTGGATCACAAGAAACAGGAAAATTCTGAAAGAGACGGTAATACCAGACCACCTGACCTGCCTCTAGAGAAACCTATATGCAGGTCAGGAAGCAACAGTTAGAACTGGACATGGAACCACAGACTGGTTCCAAATAGGAAAAGGAGTATGTCAAGGCTGTATATTGTCACCCTACTTATTTAACTTCTATGCAGATTACATCATGAGAAATGCTGGGCTGGAGGAAGCACAAGGTGGAATCAAGATTGCTGGGAGAAATATCAATAACTTCAGATATGCAGATGACACCACCTTTATGGCAGAAAGTGAAGAGGAACTAAGAAGCCTCTTGATGAAAGTGAAAGAGAAGAGTGAAAAAGTTGGCTTAAATTCAACATTCAGAAAACGAAGATCATGGCATCTGGTCCCATTACTTCATGGCAAATAGATGGGGAAACAGTGGAAACAGTGTCAGAGTTTATTTTTGGGGGGCTCCAAAATCACTGCAGATGGTGATTGCAGCCAGAAATTAAAAGATGCTTACCCCTTAAAAGGAAAGTTATGACCAACCTAGATAGAATATTCAAAAGCAGAGACATTACTTTGCCAACAAAGGTCCATCTAGTCAAGGCTATAGTTTTTTCCAGCAGTCATGTATGGATATGAGCGTTGGACTGTGAAGGNTGGAAAAGACTCTGATGGTGGGAGGGATTGGGGGCAGGAGGAGAAGGGGACGACAGAGGATGAGATGGCATCACCGACTGAATGGACATGAGTTTGAGTGAACTCCGGGAGTTGGTGATGGACAGGGAGTCCTGGTATGCTGCAGTTCATGGGGTCGCAAATACTGGGACACGACTGAGCGACTGAACTGAACTGAACTGAAGCCTCAAATAAGCTATCTTTATGCAGAAGACACTAAATCATCCAGGCCAAGGGACTTACTAGAAAATTATTTTGCAAGCCTATGTAACATGAGAAGTATCAAAAAATAAGGAAAAGTATAATAAACAATGTAATTAAATATAATAAATTAGGACTGTTGGACAGTTTTTCTTTCTAACAATTAAACAGAATATATAAGGTACTGTCTACTAAATCTTAGGCCTTTCAAATCAAGGACCAGTAGGAAACAAAACTAATCTAAGTGGAATTCTGTGTTGCCTTCTACTGTGTAATTTGGTGGTTCCAACTCTTCTTTAAATGTCAAATAAAGATGCCCCTTTCTTGCTGAAACTCAAAACTGTTGAATGATGATGCTTGAATAATGCTATTTTCAAATAACAAAGAAAGGTGCTCCATTAGATTGTCAAATCTAATTTTCTCTCTGCTTTATCTTCACTCTGTTGTTTTAAGGTAGTAGAGTTATATCATATAGCTGCCAAGGAACAGTGATTTTTTAGAAGAGAAGTTTCCTTTTGAACTTCGTGTATAATAGGCAAGGATATATGAATTCGAATGATAGCCTAGTTTAGTGGAAAGGTCATGAAGTCCTTGAATGACCTTGAGCAACTCATATGTCTCACTGGGCTCTTGTAAAAATCAATGAGATAAAGCAGGTGAAAGTATTTGCTGTACTTCAACTGTTAAGTCATTTACTATGAATCTGCATCTTCAATGGTGGATGATAACCACATGCTTCTGAATTAATGAGATTTCAGAGAGCAAATATCTTCAACATTTAACTTATATCATGTCAATAAACACATTCTTTGGAGATTAAAGCTGTCCATATGACTCCCAGCAGCAAAGCTGAAAATTCAAAAGCTTCTTATCCACTGAAACTGTTGGATGAATCCATAATGTAGAAGCTATTGGATTGCAACAGATACAGAAGAAATTGACAATGTCAGCTGCTGACTCATTCTCCCTAGAAGTCACAAATTCTGTGCCACACTCCAGTTTTTTTGCTTACTGTTTTATCTCTATGAATTTATGGGACATCAATGTGCTTAGAACTAATGATAAGTGCTATGAAGGAACCAAATTGAGAATGGCAGGATTTTTATTTCTCAAATACGGAGAATAATGTTGACAAACTGTGACAATTTCCTGCATTTATTCAACAATTATTTTTAAGAGCTGGCTCTGTTCAGGTCACTGTGCTTGAATCACAGTATGTACATATCAGCCATTCATTCTCCTTGTATAAAAGAGTAACAAAATGGCTAATACAGTCCCAAACAATGCTGTACTATCAGGAAGAGTACAAAAGAGCTCTGGATGTAACTATTGAAGAAGATTTAATTGGGGAAGAGGGATTTGAGTTGGGTCTTGTCAGATGGTACAATTTAGATAGATAGAAGGGAGGAGGGAAACAGAACACATAGGTATTTGTTCCAGGAATATTCATTCAAAATCACTAATCTGCATCTACTTTGACCAGGGAGTTTTCTGGCTGTTGTGGTTATTATTTATCTATATTAAATGACAGTCAAAGGAATAGTGATTAAGTGAACATATGAGATCAACAAGCAACTAATCCAGATGATGATGCAGATGGTGAAAAAGATCTGGGTTGCCTTCTGGGGATGGTTTCTATTTACTAATATTCTTCTACCCCTTCTTCCCATGAAAACAGTAAGGAACAAGGCCCCTCATGACATATGGTGAAGATATAAGAGGAAAAATCTTAGGTAGGATGTGCCATAGGTGTGATACAAAAAGAAAAGTTAATTCAGAGTTTTTGGGCCACAATTATTTTGTTTCTCTCCTTGTATCTCCATAGGAAAGTGGTTAACTCCTTTGAGAATCTGATAAAATCACTAGACTTTCTAAAGCAACAACAACAACAAAGCAATATTGTACCCAAGCATTTTTGCATACAGTTTCATGGGAGTCAGGACCTTAAGGCTCATATATACAGCCCCCACGGGTCCATGGACCCTAGTTACAAATATCTAAATGACAGCCAAAAAGAATCCTTGCTAAAGTCATTAACTTGCTTCTGTATTAGTTATTGGATTCCCCATGTTTGGAATTAGTTCCACTTCTGCCAAATGAACTGGCAGAAATTCCAGCACACAGAATGCTTTTCCCCACTTACAAAGATTGTTAATTATCTCCTCAGGCCTCAAGCATCACTGTAATTAATAATAGCTCAGATAAAAAATAAATTAGAAAAGAATCCCAGATGTTCTATTACTACACAGAATCATATTAAAAATAATATTTAAAATTTCAGAAGTTACTTATATGTGCCCAAAGTTATTAGAATTGGTTGACAATTAACAGAAGCTCATCAGTATAACTACTTCTGGAACACATCCACAGATGTACTGAAGCTTCCTCAGCCCCACCACTTCTTAGCCATAACTCATTCCTGGCCCATCCTAGAATTGGACTTTTCCTCCTGTATGAAGTCACAGGGCCACTTTGAGGACAAGCGCTGGGTCTTATGTACCTCAAGATCCTCTGTAGCACCATGTACTGAAGATTTGTGTGTTGTATGTTCAGTCGCTCAGTCGTGTCCGACTCTTTGTGACCTATGAACTGTAGCCTGCTAGGCTACTCTGTTCATAGGATTTTCCCAGCAAGAATATTGGTGCGGTTTGCCATTTTTTCCTCTAGGGGATATTCTTGACCCAGGGATCAAGCCCGTGTCTACTGTGTCTCCTAAATTGCAAGTGGATTCTTTACTGCTGAGCCACTGGAGAAGCCCACACTACAGATTAGGTGCTCGCTAACACTCTTTTGAACAAAAGAAAAATGCTTTCAAGGAAACATTAGTTCCATATACTGTTATATTTTTTGTAGTGTAGGAACACAGATTATACAATACACTCTTGGATCAAGTTTGAATTTAAGAGAAGAGGAAAAAACAAAGAATCAATAAAAGTTTTAGTTAATCTTTTCTCAAACCTGGGAATTTGTTAGAAATACAGAATCTTGAGGTCCACATAGACTTTGTTGTTGTTGTTGTTCAGTCACGAAGTTGTATCCACCTCTTTGCAACCCCATAAACTGAAGCATGCTGAGCTTCCCTGACCTTCACTACCTCCTGGAATTTGCTCAAACTCATGCCCATTGACACGAGTTGGTGATACTGTCTAACCACCTCATCCTCAGTCACCCCCTTCTCTTCTTGCCCTCAGTCATTGCCAGCATCAGTTCTGTTTTATTTTTTTCCCAGTGAGTCATCTATTTGCATTAGTTGGCCAAAGTATTGAAAATTCAGCTTCAGCATCCGTCCTTCCAATGAATATTCAAGGTTGATTTCTTTTAGGATACACTGGTTTGATGTCCTTGCTGTCTAAAGAACTCTCAAGAGTCTTCTCCAACACCACAGTTTGAAAGCATCAGTTCTTTAGTACTCAGCCTTCTTTATGGTCCAACTCTCATATTCGTGCATGACTACTGGAAAAACCACAGCTTTGACTATGTGGATCTTGTCAGCAAAGTGATGTCTCTGCTTTTTAATACGTTGTCTAAGTTTGTCATAACTTTTCTTCCAAGGAGCAAGCATCTTTTAATTTCATGGCTACAGTCACTAGCCAATATGCTACTGGAGAAAAGTGGAGAAATAACTGCAGAAATAATGAAGAGATGGAGCCTAAGCAAAAACAATGCCCAGTTGTGGATGTGACTGGTTGTGGAAGTAAAGTGTGATGCTATAAAGAGCAATATTGCAAAGGAACCTGGAATGTTAGGTCCATGAATTGAGGTACATTAGAAGTGGTCAAACAGGAGATGGCAAGAGTGAACATCAACATATTAGGAATCAGTGAACTAAAATGGACTGGAATGGACGAATTTAATTCAGATGACCATTATATCCACTACTGTGGGCTAGAATCTCTTAGAACAAATGGAATAGCCCACATAGTCAACAAGAGAGTCTGAAATGCAGCACTTGAATGCAATCTCAAAAACGACAGAATGATCTCTGTCATTTCCAAGGCAAACCATTCAATACCACAGTAATCCAAGTCTATGCTCCAACCAGTAATGCTGAAGAAGCTGAAGTTGAACGGTTCTATGAAGACCAACAAGATCTTCTAGAATTAACACCCCCCCAAAAAAGATATCCTTTTCATCATAGGGGACTGGAATGCAAAAGTAGGAAGTTAAGAGATAACCTGGAGTAATAGGCAAATTTGGCCTCGGAGTACAAAATGAAGCAGGGTAAAGGCTAATAGAGTTTTGCCAAGAGAACACACTGGTCACAGCAAACACTCTCTTCCAACAACACAAGAGATGACACTACACATGGACATCACCACATGGTCAATACAAAATCAAAGTGATTATATTCTTTGCAGCCAAAGAAAAAGAAGTTCCATACAGTCAGCAAAGACAAGACCAGGAGCTGACTATGGCTCAGATCTTGAACTCCTTATTGCCAAATTCAGACTTAAATTGAAGAAAGTAGGGAAAACCACTAGACCATTCAGGTAAGACCTAAATCAAATCCTTTACAAGTATACAGTGAAAGTGACAAATTCAAGGGATTAGATCTGATAGAATGCCTGAAAAACTATGGACGGAGGTTCTTGACATTGTACAGGTGGCATTGATCAAGACCATCACCCCCCAAAAGAAATGCAAAAAGGCAAAATGGTTGTGTGAATAGGCCTTACAAATAGCTGAGAGAAGAAGAGAAGCTAAAGGCAAAGGAGCAAAGGAAAGATGTACCCACTTGAATGCAGAGTTCCAAAGAATAGCATGGAGAGATAAGAAAACCTACCTCAGTGATCAATGCAAAAAAATAGAGGATAACAAAAGAATGGGAAAGACTAGAGATCTCTTCAAGAAAATTAGAGATACCAAGTGAATATTTCTTGCAAAGATGGGCACAAAAAAAAATGACAGAAATGGTATGGACCTAACAGAAGCAGAAGATATTAACAAGAGGTGGACAGAATATACAGAAGAACTGTACAAAAAAGATCTTCATGGCCCAGATAACCACGACGGTGTGATCACTTACCTAGAGCCAGACATCCTGGAATGTGAAGTCAAGTGGGCCTTAGGAAGCATCGCTACAAAAAAAGCTAGTGGAGGTGATGGAATTCCAGCTGAGCTATTTCAAATCCTAAGAGATGATGCTGTGAAAGTGCTGAACTAAATATGTCAGCAAATTTGGAACTCAGCAGTGGCCACAGAACTGGAGAGGGTTAGTTTTCATTCCAGTCCCCAAAAAGGGCAATGCCAAAGAATGTTCAAACTATCTCACAATTGCACTCATCTCACATGCTAGTAAATTAATACTCAAAATTCTCCAAGCCAGGCTTCAACAGTATGTGAACCCTGAACTTCCAGATATTTAAGCTGGATTTAGAAAAGGTCAAGGAACCAGAGATCAAATTGCCAACATCCATTGGATCATACATAAAGCAAGAGAGTTCTAAAAAAATCTAGATAAGCTTTAGTGAATATGTCGAAGCCTTTGTGTAGATCATAACAAATTGTGGAAAATTCTTCTAGAGATGAGAATACCAGATGACCTTACCTGCCTCCTGAGAAATCTGTATGCAGGTCAGGAAACAACAGTTAGAACTGGGCATGGAAGAGCAGACTGGTTCCAAATTGAGAAAGGAGTACGTCAAGGCTGTATAATATCCCACTGCTTATTTAACTTATATGCAGAGTACATCATGTGAAATGCCAGGCTGGATGAAACACAAGCTGGAATCAAGATTGCCAGGAGAAATATCAATAACCTCAGATATGCAAATGACACCACCCTTATGGCAGAAAGTGAAGAGGAGCTAAAGAGCCTCTTGATGAAAGTGAAAGAGGAGAGTGAAAAAGTTGGCTTAAAGCTCAACATTCAGAAAACTAAGATCATGGCATCTGGTCCCATCACTTCATGGCAAATAGATGGGGAAACAGTGGAAACAGTGTCAGAGTTTATTTTTGGGGGCTCCAAAATCACTGCAGATGGTGATTGCAGCCATGAAATTAAAAGATGTTTGCTCCTTGAAAGAAAAGCTATGACCAGCCTAGAAAGCATATTAAAAAGCAAAGACATTACTTTGCCAACAAAGTTCCATCTAGTCAAAGCTATGCTTTTTTCCAGTAGTCGTGTATGGATGTGATAGTTGGACTATAAAGAAAGCTGAGCATCAAAGAATTGATGCTTCTGAACTGTGATATTGGAGAAGACTCTTGAGAGTCCTTTGGACTACAGGGAGATGCAGCCAGTCAATTCTAAAGAAAATCAGTCCTGAATATTCATTGGAAGGACTGAGGCTAAAGCTGAAGCTCCAATACTTTGGCCACCTGATACAAAGAACTGACTTATTGGAATCGACCCTGATTTGGGGAAAGTTGAAGGCAGGAGAAGAAGGGGATGACAGAGGATGAGATGCTGGATGACATCATTGACTCAATAGGCATGAGTCTGAGCAAGCTCCTAGGAGTTGGTGATGGACAGGGTATCCTGGTGTGCTGCAGTCCATGGAGTGTCAGTCCAGTTGTGTTGCAAACAGTCAGACACAACTGAGCCATTGAACTGAACTGAACTGGTTAGTCATTAGCCACAGAGATTTTGGAGGACAAGAAAATAAAATTTGACACTGTTTCCACTTTTCCTCATCTTTTTGCCTTGAAGTGATGTGACCAGATGCCATGATCTTAGTTTTTGAATGTTGAGGCACATGGAATCTTTTCATTGTGGTGCATGGACTCTCAGGTTTTGGCACTGGGGCTTAGTAGCTCCATGGGACATGGAGATCTTAGTTATCTGACCAGGGATCCTATCTGTGTCCCTTGCATTGCAAGGTGGGTTCTTAACTTGACTACCCAAGAGCCTGATACTAATATCATCTCCATTTCACAAATGAGAAAGCTGAGCTCAGGGCTTAAATAACTTAGCTAAATGTACACATCCCAGAGAGTGATCTGGGATCCAGTATGTTTATTTTGTATTTATGATGTTTTCACAAACAAAAAATTATGATTTTTTAATAAAAAGGAATCTATTGTATAAATTTAAATTAATAGAATTACAAATTCATTCTCAAAAATTGTTCAAACTGTCTGTGAAACAAATAACCATCAAATATCAGCTACCTATATCAAAAATCCCAGGAGGGGGATATACAAGGTTAAACCAATTCAAAACACTTTGGGGACTATAAAATGTTTCTCATAGTAGTTAGAACATTTACATCTAAATAGAATGCAAAGTTTTTTGTTTCCCAAAGATTCAATATTTTTAGTTATTTGATTGTCTGAGTAATCTAACAAGCAAGAATTCATAAGTTAACTACTAATGAGGTAAGCTCTGAAAAACCTGAAAACAGTTGAGCTTTTACCCAAATAAACTCTTTGGACCAAAAACCATAGGTCATTTTTTGTCTTTTTTTCTCTTTAGTTTAGAGGAGAAGGACTTATTAAGTCAGTACTTAAGCATGTATAATTCAGGATTTTCCTGACACATGGGTCTCCTTGGACCTTCCATAATTGTTTAAAAATACGTATCTTTAACCTACTCTGATACATGTAGGTACTTCTTCAAATTTCTGTTCTGCTTTATGAATAGATAATTGCTATTTCTTCAGTACATGTCTTTTACTTAACTTGGCTAATGACATCCATTGTTGGGGCATCAAGTTCCTTTCAGCACTTCTATTCACCTGCAGTTTAGAAGACATTCAGTTCTGTTCTAGTTGAAACCTGAAGTGGGGATTCTCATCCCAACTACATATTGATGTTATCTAGGCAACCTTGAAAATATACTGATTTGCAGATTCATTCCTTGGAGATTATGATTCAATTGGTTTGCAATGTGTCCTAGGAACGGTACTTTTAAAAAGCTGCCAAGGTGAGTCAAATAAAGTTGAGAATGATTATCTGAGATTGTGTTGTCATACAAGAAGAAAACATAGCTCATAAATTCTATAAGGACTCCTTTAATTGCGAAGATGCTGGGGACAGAAATTTACCCACAAGCCTTCATGTAACTTTAACCTCTGTTTGTGAAAGAATATTGTTTATAACAGAAGAGTGTTGGAGTCAGCTGAAAGGTCCAACAAAAAGTGAGCAATTAAATAATTAAATACATATAAAAGTGAATAATATAAAGCTAATAACATGTTTTATAAGACAAAGAAGAGCTTTATTACCTCATAGTAAAGTCACTACATATTCTTTTGAAAATCATTTGGAGGCTATATCTTGGGCTCAAATGGTAAAGAATCTGCCTGCAATGTGGGAGACCTGGGTTCAATCCCTGGGTTGGAAAGACCCCCTGGAGAAGGGAATGGCAGCCCGATCCAGTATTCTTGCTTGGAGAATCCCATGGACAAAGGAGCCTGGTGGGCTACAGTCCATGAGGTCACAAAGAGTCTGACATGACTGAGTGACTAACACTTTCATATAAAAGTGCACAGAAGAAAATGAAAGTCACACAAATTCCACCGAGCAACAGTTTATGTTAATCTGGTGACAATACATCCTAATTTCTTCATTTTTTCCACTTGATAATGACAGTAACAGTGATGATGATATCTACATATTATTATATAACATTAAATAAAGGTGTATCCTTTCTTTCCCTTGGAGATACCAAGGGAACATTTCATGCAAAAATAAGCACAATGAAGGACCGAAACTGCAAGGACCTAACAGAAGCAGAAGACATGAAGAAGGGGTGACAAAAATACACAGAAGAACTATACAAGAAAAGGTCTTAGTAATGCAAATAAACACGATGGTGTGGTCACTCACCTAGAGCCAGATATTCTGGAGTGTAAAGTCAAGTGGGCCTTAGGAAGCACCACTGTGAACAAAGCTAGTGGAGGTGATGAAATTGCAGCTGAGTTATTTCAAATCCTAAGAGATGGTGCTGTGAAGGTGCTGCACTCAGTATGCCAGCAAATTTGAAAAACTCAGCAGTGGCCACAGGACTAGAAAGTGTCAGTTTTTAATTCCCATCCCAAAGAAAAGCAATGACAAAGAATGCTCAAACTACTGGACAATTGCTCTCATTTCACATGCTAGCAAGATAATACTCAAAATCCGTCAAGCCAGGCTTCAATAGTATGTGAACCAAGAACTTCCAGATGTATAACCTGGGTTTAGAAAGGACAGAGGAACTAGAGATCAAATTGCCAACATCCATTAGATCATAGCAAAAGCAGGGGAATTCCAGAAAAATATCTACTTCTGTTAAAGCCTTTGACTGTGTGGATCACAATAAACCATGGAAAATTCTTAAAGAGATGGAAAAACCAGATCATCTGTCTCCTGAGAAACCTGCATGCAGATCAAGAAGCAACAGTTAGAACTGGACATATAACAAGGAACAGTTTCTATACAACAGGACTGTATATTGCCACCCTGTTTATTTAACTTCTTTTCAGAGTATATCGTGTGAAATGCTGGACTGGATGAATCAAAAGCTGGAATCAAGTTTGCAAGGAGAAATATCAACAGCCTCAGATATGCAGACGATACCACTCTAATGGGACTTCCCAGGTGGTGCTAGTGGTAAAGAACCCACCTGACAATGCAGGAGACATAGAGATGTGGGTTGAATCCCTGGGTCAGGAAGATCCCCTGGAGAAGGAAGTGGCAACCCATTCCAGTATTCTTGCCTGGAGAATCCCACAGACAGAGAAGCATGGCAAGTTACAGTCCATGGTGTCACAAAAATTCGGACACAACTGAAGCAATTTAGCACACAGCACACCACTCTAATGGCAGAAAGCAAAGAGACTACTCAGGAGTCTCTGAGGAGCGTGAAAGAGGTAAG
>SJYR01004824.1:75217-86830 GCA_006410655.1 Kobus ellipsiprymnus
GTTCTATTTTTATTTCAAATACTCTACTTTTAAGTTCTTGAATGTTCATTTATTCTTTTTTTTAATAGTTCTCACTCTTATGCTGATATTGCACATGGACTTCTCTCATTATACCCATCTTTTCCTTTAAGCTGCTGCTGCTGCTTAGTTGCTTCAGTTGTGTCCGACTCTGTTCAGCCCACCAGGGTTCTCCGTCCCTGGGATTCTCCAGTCAAGAACACTGGAATGGGACATATGTATAATAGGTATTTTGAAAGTCTCCATCTTCTAATTCAACTCTAAGCTACCCCAAGGAATGTTTCAATTGGTTGCTATCCCAACCACCACCATAATGGTCACATTTTCTTGCCTTGTTGCATATATAGTAACTTTTTAATGCTTTTATTGCAATAAAATTCAATGCATTCAATACATATAAGATAAAATCAGTTTAGTTCAGTCACTCAGTCATGTCTGACTCTTTGCGACCCCATGGACTGCAGCACGCCAGGCTTCCCGGTCCATCACCAACTCATGTCCATTGAGTCGGTAATGCCATCCAACCATCTCATTCTCTGTCATCCCCTTCTCCTCCTGCCCCCAATCCCTCCCAGCATCAGAGTCTTTTCCAATGGAGTCAGTTCTTTGCATCAGATGGCCAAAGTATTGGAGTTTCAGCTTCAGCATCAGTCCTTCCAATGAATATTCAGGGCTGGTTTCCTACAGGATTGATTGGTTTGATCTCTTGGCAGTCCAAGGGACTCTCAAGAGTCTTCTCCAACACCACAGTTCAAAAACATCAATTTTTTTGGTGCTCAGCTTTCTTTGTAGTCCAACTCTCACATCCATACATGACCACTGGAAAAATCATAGCTTTGACTAGACGGACTTTTGTTGGTAAAGTAATGTGTCTGCTTTTTAATATGCTGTCTAGGTTGGTCATGACTTTTCTTCCAATGAGCAAGCTACTTTTAATTTCATGGCTGCAGTCACCATCTACAGTGATTTGGGAGCCAAGAAAATAAAGTCTCTCACTATTTCCATTGTTTCCCCATCTATTTGCCAAGAAATAATGAGATAAAATGCCATGATCTTAGTTTTCTGAATGTTGAGTTTTAAGACAGCTTTTTCACTCTCCTCTTTCATTTCCATCAAGAAGCTCTTCAGTTCCTCTTCACTTTCTGCCATAAGGGTGGTATCACCTGCATATCTGAGGTTATTGATATTTCTCCCAGAAATCTTGATTCCAACTTGTGCTCCATCCAGCCTGGCATTTCTCATGATGTACTCTGCCTAGAAGTTAAATAAGCAGGGTGACAATATACAGCCTTGATGTACTCCTTTCCTGATTCAGAATCAGTCTGTTTTCCTACATCCAGTTCTAACTGTTGCTTCTTGACCTGCAACAGGTTTCTCAGGAGGCAGGTCAGGTGGTCTGCTATTCCCATCTCTTGAAGAATTTTCCACAGTTTGTTGTGATCCACACAGTCAAAGGCTTTGGCATAGTCAATAAAGGAAAAGTAGGTGTTTTTCTGGAACTCTCTTGCTGTTTTGACGATCCAATGGATGTTGGCAATTTGATCTCTGGTTCCTCTGCCTTTTCTAAATCCAGCTTGAGTATCTGGAAGTTCACAATATATTGCAATAAAATACATGTAAGATAAACTCAATGACTTTCAGAGAACTGTGTTCTTTTTTTTTTTTTTTTAATTTTTATTTTAACTTTAGTTTACTTTACATTACTGTATTGGTTTTGCCAAACATTGACATGAATTCACCACGAGTGTACAAGCATTCCCAAACATGAATCCCCTCCCACCTCCCACCCCATGCCCTCCCTCTGGATCCTCTCCTTGCACCAGTCCCAAGCATCCTGCATTCTGCATCTGATATCAACTGGCGATTCGTTTCTTACTTGATAGTATACATGTTGCAATGCCATTCTCCCATCTCATCCCACCCTCTCCCTCTCTCTCTCCCCCAGAGTCCAAAAGTTCTCTCTATAGATCTGAGTCTCTTTTGTTGTCTCGCATACAGGGTCATCATCCCCATCTTTCTAAATTCCATATATATGCGTTAGTATACTGTATTGGTGTTTTTCTTTCTGGCTTACTTCACTCTGTATAATCGGCTCCAGTTCCATCCATCTCCTTAGAACTGATTCAAATGTATTTTTTTTAATGGCTGAGTAATACTCCATTGTGTATATGTACCACAGCTTTCTTATCCATTCATCTGCTGATGGACATCTAGGTTGTTTCCACGTTCTGGCTATTATAAACAGTGCTGCGATGAACATTGGGGTACATGTGTCTCTTTCTATTCTGGTTTCCTCGGTGTGTATGCCCAGCAGTGGGATTGCTGGGTCATAAGGCAATTCTATTTGCAATTTTTTAAGGAATCTCCACACTGTTCTCCATAGTGGCTGTACTAGTTTGCATTCCCACCAACAATGTAAAAGGGTTCCCTTTTCTCCACACCCTCTCCAGCATTTATTGCTTGCAGACTTCTGGATCGCAGCCATTCTGACTGGTGTGAAGTGGTACCTCATTGTGGTTTTGATTTGCATTTCTCTGATAATGAGTGATGTTGAGCATCTTTTCATGTGTTTGTTAGCCATCCGTATGTCTTCTTTGGAGAAATGTCTATTTAGGTCTTTGGCCCATTTTTTGATTGGGTCATTTATTTTTCTGGAATTGAGCTGCATAAGTTGCTTGTATATTTTTGAGATTAGTTGTTTGTCAGTTGCTTCATTTGCTATTATTTTCTCCCATTCAGAAGGCTGTCTTTTCACTTTGCTTATATTTTCCTTTGTTGTGCAGAAGCTTTTAATTTTGATTAGATCCCATTTGTTTATTTTTGCTTTAATTTCCAGAATTCTGGGGGGTGGATCATAGAGGATCCTGCTGTGATTTATGTCGGAGAGTGTTTTGCCTATGTTCTCCTCGAGGAGTTTTATAGTTTCTGGTCTTACATTTAGATCTTTAATCCATTTTGAGTTTACTTTTGTGTGTGGTGTTAGAAAGTGATCTAGTTTCATTCTTTTACAAGTGGTTGACCAATTTTCCCAGCACCACTTGTTAAAGAGATTGTCTTTACTCCATTGTATATCTTTGCCTCCTTTATCAAAGATAAGGTGTCCGTAGGTGTGTGGGTTTATCTCTGGGCTTTCTATTTTGTTCCATTGATCTATATTTCTGTCTTTGTGCCAGTACCATACTGTCTTGATGATTGTGGCTTTGTAGTAGAGCTTGAAGTCAGGCAAGTTGATTCCTCCAGCTCCATTCTTCTTTCTCAAGATTGCTTTGGCTATTCGAGGTTTTTTGTATTTCCATATAAATCTTGAAATTATTTGTTCTAGTTCTGTGAAAAATACTGCTGGTAGTTTGATAGGAATTGCATTGAATTTGTAGATTGCTTTGGGTAGTATATTCATTTTTACAATATTAATTCTTCCAATCCATGAACATGGAATATTTCTCCATCTATTAGTGTCCTCTTTGATTTCTTTCATCAGTGTTTTATAGTTTTCTATATATAAGTCTTTAGTTTCTTTAGGTAGATATATTCCTAGGTATTTTATTCTTTTCGTTGCAATGGTGAATGGAATTGTTTCCTTAATTTCTTTTTCTTCTTTCTCATTATTAGTGTAAAGGAATGCAAGGGATTTCTGTGTGTTGATTTTATATCCTGCAACTTGACTATATTCGTTGATTAGCTCTAGTAATTTTCTGGTGGAGTCTTTAGGGTTCTCTATGTAGAGGATCATGTCATCTGCAAACAGTGAGAGTTTTACTTCTTCTTTTCCAATGTGGATTCCTTGTATTTCTTTTTCTGCTCTGATTGCTGTGGCCAGAACTTCCAGAACTATGTTGAATAGTAGCGGTGAGAGTGGGCACCCTTGTCTTGTTCCTGACTTTAGGGGAAATGCTTTCAATTTTTCACCATTGAGGATAATGTTTGCTGTGGGTTTGTCATATATAGCTTTTATTATGTTGAGGTATGTTCCTTCTATTCCTGCTTTCTGGAGTGTTTTTATCATAAATGGATGTTGAATTTTGTCAAAGGCCTTCTCTGCATCTATTGAGATAATCATATGGCTTTTATTTTTCAATTTGTTAATGTGGTGAATCACATTGATTGATTTGCGGATATTGAAGAATCCTTGCATCCCTGGGATAAAGCCCACTTGATCATGGTGTATGATCTTTTTAATGTGCTGTTGGATTCTGATTGCTAGAATTTTGTTGAGGATTTTTGCATCTATGTTCATCAGTGATATTGGCCTGTAGTTTTCTTTTTTTGTAGCATCTTTGTCAGGTTTTGGTATTAGGGTGATGGTGGCCTCATAGAACGAGTTTGGAAGTTTACCTTCTTCTGCAATTTTCTGGAAGAGTTTGAGTAGGATAGGTGTTAGCTCTTCTCTAAATTTTTGGTAGAATTCAGCTGTGAATCCGTCTGGACCTGGGCTTTTGTTTGCTGGAAGATTTCTGATTACAGTTTCAATTTCCGTGCTTGTGATGGGTCTGTTAAGGTTTTCTATTTCTTCCTGGTTTAGTTTTGGAAAGTTGTATTTTTCTAAAAATTTGTCCATTTCTTCCACGTTGTCCATTTTATTGGCATATAATTGCTGATAGTAGTCTCTTATGATCCTTTGTATTTCTGTGTTGTCTGTTGTGATCTCTCCATTTTCATTTCTAATTTTATTGATTTGATTCTTCTCTCTTTGTTTCTTAATAAGTCTGGCTAATGGTTTGTCAATTTTATTTATCCTTTCAAAGAACCAGCTTTTAGTTTTGTTGATTTTTGCTATGGTCTCTTTTGTTTCTTTAGCATTTATTTCTGCCCTAATTTTTATGATTTCTTTCCTTCTACTTACTCTGGGGTTCTCCATTTCTTCCTTTTCTAGTTGCTTTAGGTGTAGAGTTAGGTTATTCATTTGACTTTTTTCTTGTTTCTTGAGGTGTGCCTGTATTGCTATGAACTTTCCTCTTAGCACTGCTTTTATAGTGTCCCACAGGTTTTGGGTTGTTGTGTTTTCATTTTCATTCATTTCTATGCATAATTTGATTTCTTTTTTGATTTGTTCTGTGATTTGTTGGTTATTCAGAAGTGTGTTGTTCAGCCTCCATATGTTGGAATTTTTAATAGTTTTTCTCCTGTAATTGAGATCTAATTTTAATGCATTATGGTCAGAAAAGATGCTTGGAATGATTTCGATTTTTTTGAATTTATCAAGGTTGGATTTATGGCCCAGGATGTGATCTATCCTGGAGAAGGTTCCGTGAGCACTTGAGAAGAAGGTGAAATTCATTGTTTTGGGGTGAAATGTCCTATAGATATCAATTAGGTCTAACTGGTCTATTGTATCATTTAAAGTTTGCGTTTCTTTGTTAATTTTCTGTTTAGTTGATCTGTCCATAGGTGTGAGTGGGGTATTAAAGTCTCCCACTATTATTGTGTTATTGTTGATTTCTGCTTTCATACTTGTTAGCATTTGTCTTACATATTGCGGTGCTCCTATGTTGGGTGCATATATATTTATAATTGTTATATCTTCTTCTTGGATTGATCCTTTGATCATTATGTAGTGGCCTTCTTTGTCTCTTTTCACAGCCTTTGTTTTAAAGTCTATTTTATCAGATATGAGTATTGCCACTCCTGCTTTCTTTTGGTCTCTATTTGCATGGAATATCTTTTTCCAGCCCTTTACTTTCAGTCTGTATGTGTCCCTTGTTTTGAGGTGGGTCTCTTGCAAGCAGCATATAGAGGGGTCTTGTTTTTGTATCCATTCAACCAATCTTTGCCTTTTAGTTGGGGCATTCAACCCATTTACATTTAAGGTAATTATTGATAAGTATGATCCCGTTACCATTTACTTTATTGTTTTGGGTTCGGGTTTATACATCCGTTTTGTGTTTCCTGTCTAGAGAATATCTTTTAGCATTTGTTGGAGAGTTGGTTTGGTAGTGCTGAATTCTCTCAACTTTTGCTTGTCTGTAAAGCTTTTGATTTCTCCTTCGTATTTGAATGAGATCCTTGCTGGGTACAGTAATCTGGGCTGTAGATTATTTTCTTTCATCACTTTAAGTATGTCTTGCCATTCCCTCCTGGCCTGAAGAGTTTCTATTGAAAGGTCAGCTGTTATCCTTATGGGAATCCCCTTGTGAGTTATTTGTTGTTTTTCCCTTGCTGCTTTTAGTATTTGTTCTTTGTGTTTGATCTTTGTTAATTTGATTAGTATGTGTCTTGGGGTGTTTCGCCTTGGGTTTATCCTATTTGGAACCCTCTGGGTTTCTTGGACTTGGGTGATTATTTCCTTCCCCATTTTAGGGAAGTTTTCAACTATTATCTCCTCAAAGATTTTCTCATGGTCTTTCTTTTTGTCCTCTTCTTCTGGGACTCCTATAATTCGAATGTTGGAGCGTTTCATATTGTCCTGTAGGTCTCTGAGATTGTCCTCATTTCTTTTAATTCTTTTTTCTTTTTTCCTTTCTGATTCATTTATTTCTACCATTCTATCTTCTATTTCACTGATCCTATCTTCTGCCTCTGTTATTCTACTATTTGTTGCTTCCAGAGTGTTTCTGATCTCATTTATTGCATTATTCATTATATATTGACTCTTTTTTATTTCTTCTAGGTCCTTATTAAACCTTTCTTGCATCTTCTCAAACCTTGTCTCCAGGCTACTTATCTGTGCTTCCATTTTGATTTCCAGATTTTGGATCATTCTCACTATCAATATTCGGAATTCTTTCTCAGGTAGATTCCCTATCTCTTCCTCTTTTGTTTGGTTTGATGGGCTCTTCTCCTGCTCCTTTACCTGCTGTGTGTTCCTCTGTCTCTTCATCTTGGTTATATTGCTGTGTTTGGGGTGGCCTTTCTATATTCTGGGAATTTGTGGAGTTCTCTTTATTATGGAGCTTCCTCACTGTGGGTAGGGTTGTATCAGTGGCTTGTCAAGATTTCCTGGTTAGGGAGGCTTGTGTTGGGGTTCTGGTGAGTGGAGCTGGGTTTCTTCTCTCTGGAGTGCACTGGAGAGACCAGTAATGGGCTATGAGATGTCAATGGTTTTGGAGTAATTTTGAGCTGCCTGTTTATAGAAGCTCAGAGGTGTGTTCCTGTGTTGCTGGACAGTTTGCGTGGTATGTCTTGCTCTGAAGCTTGTTTGCCCTTGGGCAGGGCTTGGTTTTAGAGTAGGTATGGAGGCGTTTGATGAGTTCCTGTTGGTTAATGTTCCCTGGATTCAGGAGTTCTCTGATGTTCTCAGGCTTTGGGCTTAAGCCTCCTGCTTCTGGTTTTCAGTTTTATTTTTACTGTAGCCTCTAGACTTCTCCGTCTATACAGCACTGATGAAAAAACATCTAGGTTAAAAATGAAAAGATTCTCCACATTGAGGGACACCCAGAGAGGTTCACCGAGTTACATAGAGAAGAGAAGAGGGCGGAGGTTGTTAGAGGAGACTGGAATGAGATGAGGTGGGATCGAAAGAGGAGAGAGCAAGCTAGCCAGTATCACTTCCTTATGTGCACTCCACCATCTGGCCTGCTCATAGATGTTCACGGAGTTATACAGGAAAGAGGTGAGGGAGGAAGTAGATGGGGGTGGCCAGGAGGATCAAAAAGGGAAATGTAAAGGAGAGAGACAGATCCAGCCCGTAGTCAGTTCCCTAAGTGTTCTCCACCATCTGGAACACACAGAGATTCACAGAGTTGGGTAGAGAAGAGAAGGGGGAGGGAGGAGACAGAGGCCACCTGGTGGAGAAATGGAGAGTCCAAAGGAGGAGATGGTGGTCAAGCCAGTAATCTCGCTCTCAAGTAAAACTGGATAGTGAAGTTTGGGTTTTTAAATGAACAAAATTGACAGCAAAAACTCAAAAGCAAGGATTAAAAATCTAGAGTAGATGTTGGATTTTCATAAATATAATATTATTGAAATGAAGAAGGAAAAAATATTAAAAAAAAAAAAAAAAAACAAACAAAAAAGAAACAAAGCCACAAGAATTATTTAAAAACCTGTCAGCAACCTCACATAGACTATATGTGCTGTTTGCTTTAAAAAATAGGTTGTTTTTTTTTTTTTTTTTAAGAGAAATAGCTTTAGAAGTAAAAATTAAAAGGGAAATAGAGGGCTTATCAATTTTAAAAATTTAGAAAAAAAAGGGGAAAGAAAAAACAGGGGGTGTAATGGTTGTAAAAATAGTAAAATTATATCCGGCCCTTTCTTTGGAGGTTTGGGCCTTGTGGGGTCACTTTCAAGGCGGTTCCCTCTGTTTAACTTCTCTTTGCTGGTCTCTTCCGTGTCAGATTTCTGTCCTGGCACGGGGAGGGGGGAGAGGGGAGGGGTCGGTGGTGGACCCCCCCTTTTTTTTTTTTTTTTTTTTGGCTCACTGTTCAACCTCGCTGTGGGGAGGGAGGGATGCTGCACACAGATAACACTGTCGTGTGTACGTGGTGCCTCAGCGCCGTTGGGTCTGTCCCTGCTTGCGGCGGCGGGCGGGGGCACACAGGCCTCTCGCGGGGCGGGCGGGGGGCTCACAGACCACGCTGCTCCTCCGGGAACCGTCTGAGGCCGGCTCTCGGCTGGGTTCCCCTCCCCAGTCTAATCCGCTCAGGTTCGGCGCTCAGCTCTCTCCCCTGGGCGCATATTGGGTTGGGGTTGCGTTTCGTGCCCTTCCCAAATCCAAGTTTCCCAGGTGTTTGGGGAACGCAGTCTCTGCGACCCGTCACGTTTCTCGTCCCTGCTGCTCAGTCTTCTGGGTGTACCGCTGACCAGCACCCCCAGAAGTTTTAGCAAAGAAGCCTGCTTGCCGTTTGGCAGGGAGAGTCTCTCCGGGGCTGTGATTGTCCCTTTTCAGCCCTTACGGCTCTGGCTGCCTGTCCCTGGTGGGGGATGGTCTGCAGCCAGCTACTTCTGTTCTGTCCTTTGTTCTGTGGGCGGTCCTGGCGGTGTCCTATGTTCGAGCTTTTCGTGTGGTTAGCTGTCCCCCAGTCTGGTTTACTAGCCCAAGTTAGTTCGTTCTGGTTACTTGCCGGGCTTTCCTACCTGATTCTTATAAAGCTGTGCAGCCTGCACCTCGCGCGTCCCTGCCCTGCCCCCCGCGGGTGCAGGTTTCTGTGCTGCCCTTCCGCTGGGGAAGTCACTGTTGGGCTTGTAATCTGTCGGTTTTAATTATTCATTTATGTATCGTTCCTGTTATGATGCCCTCTGTGCTTCCAGGGCTCGCCACAGACTCGGCAGGGAGAGTGTTTCCTGGTGTTTGGAAACCTCTCTTCTCACAGTTCCTTTCCCGGGTCGGGCTTCCCTACCCAGGACGGAGCTCCCTCCCCACCTCCTTTGTCTCTCTTTTCGTCTTTTATATTTTTTCCCTACCTGTTTTTGAAGGCAATGATCTGCTTTTCTGGGTGCTTGATGTCCTCTGCCAGCATTCAGAAGTTGTTTTGTGGAGTTTGCTCGGCGTTGAAATGTTTTTTTGAGGAATTTGTGTGGGAGAAAGTAATCTCCTGGTCCTATTCCTCCGCCATCTTCTCGAGAACTGTGTTCTTAAGATATGTTACTGCAATACCCAGAAAGACAAAGAACATCTAGAAAGAGACAGGACCCAAGATTTAGTTCCATGGAGAAAAAGCTTCTGAAATCCAAAAGCTGTAGGAAACTTTAAATGGTTCCTTTGATAAATTGCTATAAACTGAGTATAAACTAGGAGTGAGAAATTCCTAGGGGTCAAAAGCTTAGGAGGTTCTCTTATCTTTATATGGGCTTTCACCACAGGAATTCTACCAAGTTCTCAAGATGAGGATCTGAGAAAGATTTTCCCTTGGCTCTGTCTTGGTGAGAAGAATATTCATTATGAAATATGTCCATAATCTTTTCCATAAAAAAATAACTTTCTAGGAAAAGTTTGCCAGAGCTTTATCCTAGAGGCAGAAGATAATTCTCCCCACTTCAGCCCCTTCCAATATTCTTACCTCACCTAAGGGAGGAAAAAATTTAGTCAAGAGGGGTCAGGGTTTCAAGGAAATAAACTGGAAATGCTGAAGCCAGGATTTGGAGAAGAAGACATGAAGAGAAAAAAAAAAAAAAGAAGATAATTCTCCCCACTTCAGCCCCTTCCAATATTCTTACCTCACCTAAGGGAGGAAAAAATTTAGTCAAGAGGGGTCAGGGTTTCAAGGAAATAAACTGGAAATGCTGAAGCCAGGATTTGGAGAAGAAGACATGAAGAGAAAAAAAAAAAAATCTGTATGCCTGAAGCAATTCTTGTGAGGGTCACCACCCAGAGACAGGCTGGCCAACTGGTTGAGATATAATCAGATTATGGAATGCCCCTCTCCCTGACATCTTACCACCTCATCATCAGGGCTCCAGTGTAATAGCTGTGTATTGTAGCTGAAAAAGCTGCAGGAGACAGATTCTCTGCAGAGGAATAGTCAGGGAAATCCAATGTCAAGAGGGTAGAAAAAAAGAGTATGCTAGGGAAAATTGAAGGCCTTATCTCTTACATCTACTGCAAATATCAAACACAAGTTGAACTTCTAGCCAGATAAACATTAAACCTCACACAGAAGACCTATTTTTTCCAGCCCCTATAACCCAGTATATCAGGTGAGACATTTAAATAAAAATTGGAGTGCATGCCAAAAGGAAAAACAATAATAATAAAAATGCACTCTGAGCAAACAAAATTACCAGAGCAAGATATGGCACAGATTTTGTTATTATCAGATGGGGAATTTTAAGTAACTATGATTAATACACAAAGGTCTGTAATGGAAAAATGGGACAACATACAAGAACAGATGGGTGATGGAGGCAGAGAAATGGAAACTCTAAGAATCAAAAGGAAATGCTAGAAATCAAAACACTGTAACAAGAATAAGAAATGCCTCTAAAGGGCTCATCAATAGATTTGACATGTCCAAAGAAAGAATCTGTGAGGTTAAAGATGCTGCTGCTGCTGCTGCTAAGTCACTTCATCATGTCCGACTCTGTGCGACCCCAGAGACGGCAGCCCACCAGGCTCCCCCGTCCCTGGGATTCTCCAGGCAAGAACACTGGAGTGGGTTGCCATTTCCTTCTTCAATGCATGAAAGTGAAAAGTGAAAGTGAAGTCACTCAGTCGTGTCCAACTCTCAGCGACCCCATGGACTGCAGCCTACCAGGCCCCTCTGCCCATGGGGTTTTCCAGGCAAGAGTACTGGAGGTTAAAGATAGGTCAATAGAAACTTACAAACAAGAAATTAAAATAAGAAATAAAAAATTTAAAAAAAATGGAAACATTGAAGAATTGTGAGAAAATTCCAAAAGGTGTACAACATGAATAAATGGAAAATCAGAATGAGAATGAAAAGAGAACAGTAAAGAAAAACTACTTGAATTAAATCTGGATGAAAACTTTGCAAAAACAATACAGACAACAAACCAAAGATCCAGGAAGCTTGGAGAACATCAATCAAGAAGAACAAATAAACAAACAAAAATACAACTAGTCATATCATATTCAATTTGCAGAAAATCAAAGAAATAACATTTACAATAGTATTAAAAGAAAAAAATAACCAGAAACTAAGTTTACAAGAAATATGCAGAACTTATTTAGAGAAAAATTTGAAACTCTACGGGACACAAATT
>SJYR01004825.1:35104-47004 GCA_006410655.1 Kobus ellipsiprymnus
GGGGAAACAGAAACGTAGTATGTCAGAATGGAGAGTGGTCAGAACCACCAAAATGCTTAGGTAAATGCTTTAAACTTCTCTTAAATCCTGGGATAATCCTTGTACACAGCATAATGTTTAACTGTTTATAATAGAGTTTTTATGGATTAAACAACAACCAGTCAATGCTTGAAAACCAAGCTAATACCTGTATATAGAAATAAAGTTAGAAAATTTTATGTTCAAGCAACAATGGCTCCTTTATGAAAGCTCTTCATATGAAACCTGACGTTATGAATCTTATAACATTTAATGATTACACTAAACAAAGTATCTCATGCTTATAGCATTAATGTTTTAAATATGATGAAACCTACATTAGACATTTTCAGTGTATTGGTTTGGAATAGGTTTGAGGAAGAATTTTTGGACCAAAGTTCTTGAAATCCTGAAATTTTGTAGAAAGTATTTGCATATTACTCAAAGGTTTATGTTTATTTTCTTTAATTTTAGAGGCATGTGTCATTTCAGAAGAAACAATGAGAAAACATCGCATACAGTTAAAATGGAAACGTGATAAAAAACTTTACTCCAAAACAGAGGATACTATTGAATTTACATGTCAATATGGTTATTATCCACGGACACCAGAAAATACATTTCGAACAACTTGTCAGGAAGGAAAGGTGGTGTATCCTCGATGTGGAAAAAACATTGACCAAATGCAGTTGTAAAACTGAGATATGTACATGTATTCAGATTTTTCCTTATTAATTCAGTTCTGTTTATTTTATCAAGTATTTTTTTTTAACTCATCTTGAATCATAAATCAGGTTTGTGTTAAATATTATGGGGACAATGTAATTGAGAGATGGGTCCAATGAATCACTTCTTAAAAGTACCTCATTAAACTTGGCAAATCAAAGTGTTATGTGTCCTGTTCATGAAACATTTACAGCAAGAAATTAGATTCAATCACTTCCATACCTCCTTCCATCCATCATTTTCCTAACTTTCTTAAAGCTTTCTCCATTACTTCTGAGGGTTTCTGAAACTCTGTTTTAGAAGACATGGGAAAAATGTGGAAAGAAATGGAAAACTAAAAGCAAACTATGTCATACTTATGTCAGCAATTAAATATAAGCAGTTTATCTTACTTTTGCTCATCTATCAATAGATGAATAAACCAAAAATGATGAGATACATAATATTTTCAGCTCAGTTTAGTCACACAGTTGTTTCCGACTCTTTGGGACCCCATGCACTGCAGCATACCAGGCCTCCCTGTCCGTCAGCAACTCCCAGAGCTTACTCAAACTCATGTCCATTGAGTCAGTGATGCCATCCAATCATCTCATCCTCTGTTCTTCTCCTCCCTCCTTCAATCTTTCCCTGCATGAGGGTCTTTTCAAAGGAGTCAGCTCTTCACATCAGGTGGCCAGTATTCTGGAGTTTCAGCTTCAGCATCAGTCCTCCCAATGAACATTTAGGACTGATTTTCTTTAGGCTGGATTGGTTGGATCTCTTAATATTTTACAAGATGCTTATCAAAGTACACATAATTCAAATAGAGAACAATGAGAATCACATTGCATAACTACTATAACATGGCATATAAGTGATATAAAATTCAACATTAAATATACACATACACATAAAGACACTCTGCTTTAAACACTGAGTAGCTTTTTATAGAGCTATATTGGCAAGAAATGTAAGAAAATATTTAGTATAGCTAGAGTTGAATTCACAGATAAAAGGTGTTTCACTTCTTTTTACTTACATGAATTCTTGAATTTTTCTGTCTTCAGTGTATATCAACTTTGAACCTCAAAAGAGTTTCTAAAATAAATATGCAAAGTGACACACCAGGAGCTTTAGAGATCAATTTGGTAATAAACTCCAGGTCTAGTAACGTTTTCCTGATTTTGCTGGTACAGAGCATTTTAGAAACATTCACCAGCAGTCTGAAAGGTGATTTTTATGTTCATACATTTTAAACAGCATATTAAGCTTAAATCAGCTAACTATAAACATTTTAAATTTCTAAATATCATAAAAATGTTATTATTAAAATAGAGTTAAATAATCAAGCTAGAATATTTAAGGTGATATCTTATTACTTTGTACTGCATCAAGTCACGTGACCTTCTTATTCTAAGAAGCATGGCCAACAGCATTGGTCCTAATTGATTTAAATCTGAATTGCTGGTAACAGCTGGTTTTCTCACCCTTAAATGAAATTGGTACAGTTGACAAGTTATCTTTGCTGTAAATGTTAACATTTTTGTAGATATTATTTCTCCAAAGTTTTCAACTAATGGTTGTAGAATCTATTTATGACCCAAGGCTGTACAGTTATTTCACTGTTGTCTAGAAAATGGTGATTTTTAAAGATCAGTTCTATCATTTTTCTGCATTTATTGTCATTCTGTGTAAAGATGAGTGTTAATTTACAGACTCTGTTCATAATCAACTGTCACCTAAAAAGTTTTAGCAAATCTTTAAAATAATTTGTTTTTAAATAATTTGTAGTTGACATATAGTTGATTTACAAGTTTCAGGTGTATAACACAGAGATCCACAATTTTTAAAGATGATACTGTATTTAGAGTTATTGTAAAATGTTGGTTATTCTTCCTGTGTTGTATGGTATGTCCTTGGAGATTCTTACATAATACCTCTTAATCAAATACGCTTATTGTCCCTCCCTGCTTCCTTCTCCCCACTGGCAATCACTTGCTTGTTATTTGTATCCGTGTGTCTGTTGCTGTTTTGTTATATTCATTCATTTAAAATTTTTTAATATAAATTTATTTAATAGGAAGCTAATTACTTTACAATATTGGTTTTGCCATACATTAACACGAATCTGCCACGGGTGCACATGTGTTCCCCATCCTGAACCCCTGTCCCACCTCCCTCCCCATATCATCTCTCTGGGTCATCCCAGTGCACCAGCCGCAAGTATCCTGTATCCCGCATCAAACCTGGACTGGTGATTCATTTCATATATGATATTATACATGTTTCAGTGCCATTCTCCCAAATCACCCCATCCTCTCCCTCTCCCACAGAGTCCAAAAGACTGTTCTATACATCTGTGTCTCTTTTGCTATCTCACATACAGGGTTATCATTACCATCTTTCTAAATTCCATATATATGCGTTAGTATACTGTATTGGTGTTTTATATATGATATTATACATGTTTCAGTGCCATTCTCCCAAATCACCCCATCCTCTCCCTCTCCCACAGAGTCCAAAAGACTGTTCTATACATCTGTGTCTCTTTTGCTATCTCACATACAGGGTTATCATTACCATCTTTCTAAATTCCATATATATGCGTTAGTATACTGTATTGGTGTTTTTCGTTCTGGCTTTCACTCTGTATAATCGGCTCCAGTGTCACCCATCTCATTAAAACTGATTCAAATGTATTCTTTTTAGTGGCTGAGTAATACTCCATTGTGTGTAGGTACCACATCTTTCTTATCCATTCGTCTGCTGATGGGCATCTAGGTTGCTTACATGTCCTGGCTATTGAAAACAGTGCTGCGATGAACATTGGGATACACGTGTCTCTTTCAATTAATTTTTTTTTAATTCCACATATAAGTGATATCATATGGTACTTGTATTTCTCTGTATGACAAATTTCACAAAGAATAATACCTTCCAAGTCTAATCACGTTGTATAAAATGGCAAAAATTCATTTTTTAATAGTTACTTTAGCCCCNCATGCAAATATGAGAATCGTGAACAAATCTCAGACTTGTTTTTATTTTAGAAACAAATTTTATTGGAGCATAGTTGATTTATAATGCGTAGTATCAGATGCATTGCAAAGTGACTCAGTTAAAGATATACACTTTTTAAAGATTCTTTTCCCAGATAGGCTGTAACAGAGTATAGAGTTAGAGTTCCCTGTCTTACATGGTAGGTCCTTATTAGTCATCTATTTTATATATAGTAGTCTGTATATGTCACACTTCTTTTTTTTTTTTAATTAAAGAATTATGAACAGATCCTATACACAGTCAATTCTCTTTGGGAAAAGTGGCCTTATCCACATACTAAGACGCAAATGATAAATTATACAGCCCAAGTCTAATGACAAGAAGGAAATTTAGGTTTACACTAATGCCTTATGAGAAATCAACCTTTTAAATCCATCAAGGATAATTAAGTCTAAGATCTTTTATTAATTATGAAAATATATTGAATAAAATAAAAGGGTTTCAGAATCACTCTTAAAAGTAATTATTTTTAATGGAGGAGTTGAGTTGCACAGAGTTGAAGAAATTTTGACCAATGTATACAGTTGCATAAGAATCATCTAGTCAAAATACAGGCTGTTATGCATTCAGCCGTGTCTGACCCTATGGACTGTAGGCTGCCAGGCTCCTGGGTCGATGGGACTCTCCAGGCAAGAATACTGCAGTGGGTTGCCATTTCCTCCTCCTGGGGATCTTCCCCACCCAGAGATCAAACCTACACTCTTACATCTCCTGCATTGGCTGGCAGGTTCTATCAAACCTACACTCTTATATCTCCTGCATTGGCTGGCAGGTTCTGTACCACTAGCAGCATCTGTTCAATAACCCCAGAAGAATCTTCTGCAGGCAATCCTCTTCATCAAACCCTAACCTCTGAGAACCATTAATTTGGCTTCTGTGACTGTAGTTTTGCCTTTTCTGAAATGAACAGCCACAACCTGGGAATAATCTAAGTGTCACAAAACGATCGCATCTTAACTTGATTACATCTGTTAGATATCTAATTGCAAATAAAGTAAGATTTTTACGTCTTGGCTGTAAGGATTCTAGAAACTCTTTGGAGGACACTTTTTGACACATAACAGTGCATGTTGCAGCCTCTCAGCTTCCTGTCTTTCCCAAGTGTCAAATGTATTCACCCAATCCCAACATCTCCCAAAGTTTCCACCCTTTTCAGCATCAACTCTAGGGCCCAAATTTATTAAATGTCTTCCAAGTAAGTTATGGGTGAGACACAGTTTCTTGTCCATCCTTGGGCAAAATTCCTATTCATGTGTGACCCTATGAACCAGAAAACAAGAAATGTGCTTCCAAAGTACAATGTTAATACATACATAGAATAAACATTATCACTCGAAAATGGAGAAAGAGAAAGAAAAATGAGTCTCAAGTCTTAAACTCAAAACCCATGAGGAGAAATCTCATTAGATTCCAACTGAGAGAACACATCTCTATGAAAAAAAAAAAAAAAAGGTAATGGGGGACAGCCACAACTTTTCAACCCACCAGAGAAGTGAGCCTAATTTCTCAGCTAAAAGAAGCCTTGTTATCAGAGCTCTATCTTTGGAGGCATTCTTCCTTTATGTGTATGATGCTTGTCCCTTTCAGTCTATGCTGAATGCATTTCTGCTAGTATAAAGTTCTTAAAAACCTTGTCAGTCTCTTGTGCTTTAATACATATAAGTTCTCAGCCATGTGAATAAAACACAGATCATGCCTGGATAACAGCATCTCTATTTCTGTCTCGTGCTGTGCCGTGCTAAGTCGCTTCAGTCGTGTCCAACTCTCTGTGACCCCAGGGATTTAGCCTGACCAGGTCCTCTGTCCATGAGATTCTCTAAGCAACAATACTAGAGTGGATTGTAATTGCCTTCCCCAGGGTTTTTTTCTCAACCCAGGAATCAAATGCCCATTTTTTAAGTCTCCTGCATTGTCATGCAGGGTCTTTACCACAAGCTCCACTGAGAAATTTCAAATTATCTACCACTGATTCTTAATGACTGATGATTCATTTTTCCATTTACAACTCATCTCAGGTACTTTATGCAAGCAGCGAGAAATTAGATGAATCTTCCATAGTTTACCCACGAACTGAACCTGGATCTCCTGCATTGCAGGCAGACTCTTTACTATTGAGCTGAGGGAAGACCATAGAAAGGAAGCTCATATACTGAGTATATGATTGTAGATATTTCACAGATGAGATGGAAGCCACACAACTCATAGTATATCACTGAAGACCTCACATCTATCCCATGGTGATGACACAACTTAAATGCTTATTAGTCTGTCCCTAAATACTGTGCCATTTACAAAAATGTTATGCTACTTCTTAAATGCACAGGATATTTTATATAGAATTCTACACAATTTTATATAATACAGCCGTACATGAAAAGAAACAGAAAAAAATGGTGGAGGAGTAAGATGGGGAGGTTTCCAGCTTCCCCAGAAATACACCAAAACTCATCAAGATACTGAAAAATGCTTACAAAGCAGCCTCTAAGAGACAGCAGAAGACCCCAGGCCTCCAGGGTGCCAAGCTAAGCTCACTGGAATGAGGTAGGACAAAAGATATGACATAAAAAATGAAAGGAAGAGATAGAGAATTTCAGGATGGGAGATTGTGCCTGAGATGGAAGCATTGAGGTGGGAGCATTGAGTCCAAGATCCGAGACTGCTAGAGAACTCCTAACTGCACCCACCCCCCATGGAAATTAAGGAAATTAATTACTGAGAAAATCCATGAAGACATAGAACTGTAAACAGAGCCTGGTATCACTGGGCTGACAAAGGCATACTCTGCAGGACACCTTACCCAATCAAGTGGCAAGACATAAGCACAAAAACAATATCAGCCACAGGATTCCGACAGACACTCCAAATTATACCGCCTATCAGAGTCTTTTCCATCAGGGGGAAAAAAAAATACTCACTGCATGCACTACAACACAGGCTCAAGTCACCCCTAACAAAAATCAACAGAAACCACTGAAACAACCTTTCCCACTAAGAGCAAAACCAAAAAGAAGAAGGGTTGCATCCCTAAAGTCCGGGAAAAGGAGACTTCAATGGAGCAAGTTAAAAAAATACAAAGAAAAGACAGAAATATAGGACAAATGAAGAAAGAAGGTAGAAACTCACAAGACCAAATAAACAAGGAGGGAATAAGCAAACTACCTGAAAAATAATTCAGAATAATGACAGTAAAGATGTTCTAAAGCCTCAAAAATAGGATGTAGAATATGCAAGAAACAATTAACACAATTACCAAGGACATAGAAGAAATAAAGAATAAAGAAAGAATAAATAATGAAGAGTAACACATTACTGAATAACACATTACTGAAATTAAAAATACTCTAGAAGGAACCGATAGTAGAGTAACTGAGGCAGAAGAACAGATAAGTGAGCTAGAAGAGAGAATGGCAGAAATAACTGCTAAAGGGAAAAATAAAGGAAAAAGAATGAAAAGAAACCTATGACAGTATTAAACTCACCAGTGTTTGAGTTATAGAAGTCTCAGAAGAACAGAAAAAGAAAGGCACTGAGAACATTTTTGAGGAAATTATCGTTGAAAACTTCCTCAACATGGGAAAGGAAATAGTCAATCAAGTCCAAGAAGCAAAGAGTCGAATACAGGATAAACCCCAGGAAAAAGATGTTGAGGCACATACTAATCAAGCTAACAGATATTAAACACAAAGATTAAAAGCACAAAGTATAAAACACAATATTAAAAGCGTCAAGGGAAAAGAAACAAGTAACATACAATGGAAAGCCCATACAAGTGACAGCAGATCTTTCTGCAAGCCAGCAGAAACTCTGCAAGCCAGAAGGTAATGTCAGGATATATTTAAAATACTGAAAGGAAAAAAAAAAAAAATACCATCAAGTCTACTCTGTCTAGTAAAGATCTTTCAAAACTGATGGAGAAATCAAAAGCTTTACAGAAAAGCAAAATTTAAGAGAATTTAGGACCACCAATTCAGCATAACAACAAATATTAAAGGGACTTATATAAATCATAAACAAAAGAGGAAGACCTACAAAAACCATTAAGAAAATGTCAATAGAAACATATATATCAATAATTACTTTAAATGTAAGTGAATTAAATTCTCCAACCAAAACATATAGACTGGATGAATGCATACAAAAACAAGACCCATATATTTGCTGCCTACAAGAGACCCATTTCAGACCTAGAGACAAAGCAAAAGGATGGAAAATGATACCCATGCAAATGGAAATCAAAAGAAGCCAGAGTGGCAATTCTCATTTCAGATATAATACACTTTAAAGTAAAAAATATTGCAGAGATAAAAAAGGACTCTACATAATGATCAAGGGATCAATCTGAAAAGAAGACATAACTGTAAATATCTATGTATCCAACATAGAAGCACCTCCTTGCATGAGACAAATACTAAGAGATATAAAAATGGAGCTCGAGAATAGCAAAATAATAGTAGGTGGCTTTAACACCCTGTTTAAACCAATGGACAGAGCATGAAAAACAGAAAAATCAATAAGAGAACACAAACCTTAAATGAAACATTAGGCCATTTGGATTAATTGATATCTTCAGAAGTTTTATCCAAAAATGCAGAAGAATACACTTTCTTCTCTAGTGCACATGGGACATTCATTCTTCATGATAGACCACAGCTTGGGCCACAAATCATGCCTCAGTAAATTTCAAGAAATTGAAATCATACCAAGCAACTTCTCTGACCACAATGCTATGAGACTAGATATCAATTACAGGGAAAGAACTGCAAAAAACACAGAAATAAGGATAATAAGCAACACATTTCTAAGTAATAAAAAGGTTACTGAAGAGATTGGAAGGGAAATCAAAAGATTCATAGAAAGAAATGACAACAAAAACACAATGACCAAAACCTATGGATGCAGCAAAGCAGGTCTAAGAGGGAAGTGGATAACAATACAATCCTACTTGAAGATACCAGAAAATTATAAAATAGAGAACCCAACTCTACAACTAAATCAGCTGGTAAAAGAACAGCAACAACAACAAAAAAGCCAAAAATAGTAAATGAAATAAATTATAAGGATCAGAGCAGAAATAAATGAAAAAGAATTGAAGGGAGGCAGTCCTAAGATGGCAGAGAAATAGGACGGGGAGACCAATTTCTCCCCCACAAATTCATTGAAAGAACATTTGAACACTGAGCAAATTCCACAAAACAATTTCTGAATGCTGGCAGAGGACATCAGGCACCCAGAAAGGCAGCCCATTGTCTTCAAAAGGAGGTGGGAGAAAATACAAAAGATAAAAAGAGAGACAAAAGAGGAAGGGATTGAGATCTATCCCAGGAAGGGAGTCTTAGAAAGAAGTTTCCATACACCAGGAAACACTCTCACTATGGGTCTGTGGTGAGTCTTGTAACCTCAGAGAGCAACATAACCGTGAGGAGAAATAAATAAATAAATACTTAAAACCCACAGATTACATGCCAATGGCCACTCCCAGTGGAGAAGCAGTCCAGAGGCTGGCATCTGCCATTAGCAAGCAGGGGCTAGACAGGGAGGCCCCGGCTGCATTGCTTAGGATAAGGCCTGGGCCTGAATGCCCTGAGGGCAATCTGAGGGACCTAAGGTGAGATAGCAACCCAGACTGTGGGATAGCCAGATAGAGACAGAAAAAGAGAGAGAGAGAGAGAGCGAACTCTCCCCCGAAAAGCCCTAACCTAAGACTCTGCCAGGCCCACTCACACAACAAAGGACTGACTAGAGCTAGTGGACCGGCCCATCCCCTGCCAGAGACAGGCAGGCGGGGGCAGCCAGAGCCAGAAGGGGGCAATAGTGGCCCCAGAGAGGCATCATCTACCAAACTGCAAGCAGGCTTTGTTGCTAACCAAGACTACTTGGGATTCTGGATGGTCCACATCTGCCAGGAGGGTCGCAGCCAGAGATCAGCTCCCCAGAAGAGACACCCAGCACACCTGAGAAGGCGCATCCATTGTACACTCAGAAAACCCAGCATCTGGGATGGAGGTGATAAGATGCACCCCCTACCTGGGGGTGACTGAGCTCGCCAAGCACCTGGTCACCTGAGCTGCTCGGACCTGGGAAGGGCACCAAACACGGGCCCAGCCAAGTCTGCACCTATGTGGAGTAGCCGAGAACCTGAACGTGAGCAACTTAGACTTCAGAAGTGTATGCAACCCAGCACCTGCCTCAGATAGTTCCCGGCAGAGCAACATAGAGCCTGAGAAGTGTAGAATGAAAGCACATGCTCGGTGAGTGGGGGCAAACCCAGGGTGGCTGAAACCCTGTGAGCACTTCCCACACACGCCAGTGACATTTGTTTGTAGTGTTGCTCCCTCCCAACAGCACGACTGAACAAGTGAGCCTAAAAAAGACCACCATCGCCCCCTTGTGTCAGGGCAGAAATTAGATGCTGAAGAGACCAGCAAACAGAAGCTAAAATAAAACAGAGGGACTCGCTTTGGAAGTGACAGGTGCAACAGGTTAAAATCCTGTAGTTAGCACCGACTACATAGGAAGTGGCCTATAGACCTTGAAAAGAAGTATAAGCTCGATCAAGGGACTATCTGAAAATGAATTGACCCCACACTGTCCACAACGGCTCCAGAGAAATTCCTAGATATACTTTTACTATTATCATTTTTTAATATTTTTAATTTTAAAGTCTTCTATTACTCCTTTAATTTTCATTTTTATAACCTTGCAAAAAAAGATCATATTTTTAAATCAAACTTCATATATATTCATATATATATATATATATTAAAATTTTATGACTTTGGTTTTTGTTTTCTAATATATTTTTAAGAATCTAGCCTCTACTCTAGATTTTTAATCTTTGCTTTTTGGTATTTGTTACCAATTTTGTACCTTTAGAACCCAATAGTCAGTACCCATTTTTACTTGTAATGAGATTACGCCTTGACTGCTCTCTCTCCCTTTCAACTGTGCTTTTTCTCCACCAGGTCATCTCTGTCTCGTCCCTCCCCCTTTTCTTCTCTACCCAACTCTGTGAATCTCTTTGTGTCTTCTGGATGGTAGAGAACGCTTAGGGAATTGATTATTGGCTGGATCTGTCTCTCTCATTTTGATTCCCCATTTTCTCCTCCTGGCCACATCAGTCTCCTTCCTCCCTCTTCTCTTCTCTGTGTAACTCAGTGAACATCCCTGAGTGGTCCAGACTGTGGAGAGCACATAGGGAAGTGATTACTGGCTAGCTTTCTCTTTCCCCTTTTGATTCCCTCTCTTCTCCTCCTGGTCACCTCTATTTCCCTCCTCCCTCTTCTCTTTTCCATATAACTCTGTGAACCTCTCTGGGTGGCCCTCACTGTGGAGAAACTTTTCATCATTAACCTAGAGTATTATCATTGGTGCTGTAAAGATGGAGAAGTCTTAAGTCCAAATCCTGAGAACACCAGAGAATTCCTGACTCCAGTTCAGTTCAGTTCAGTTCAGTCACTCAGTCGTGTCCGACTCTTTGTGACCCCATGAATTGTAGCACGTCAGGCCTCCCTGTCCATCACCAACTCTCAGAGTTCACTCAGACCCACGTCCATTGAGTCAGTGATGCCATCCAGCCATCTCATTCTCTATCGTCCCCTTCTCCTCCTGCCCTCAATCCCTCCCAGCATAAAAGTCTTTTCCATTGAGTCAACTCTTCACATCAGGTGGCCAAAGTACTGGAGTTTCAGCTTTAGCATCATTCCTTCCAAAGAAATCCCAGGGCTGATCTCCTTCAGAATGGACTTGTTGGATCTCCTTGCAGTCCAAGGGACTCTCAGGAGTCTTCTCCAACACCACAGTTCAAATGCATCAATTCTTCAGCGCTCAGCCTTCTTCACAGTCCAACTCTCACATCCATACATGACCACAGGAAAAACCATAGCCTTGACTAGACGTAACTTAGTCGGCAATGTATTGTCTCTGATTTTGAATATGTGTCTAGGTTGGTCATAACTTTTCTCCCAAGGAGTAAGCGTCTTTTAATTTCATGGCTGCAGTCGCAATCTGCAGTGATTTTGGAGCCCCCCAAAATAAAGTCTGACAGTTTCCACTGTTTCCCCATCTATTTCCCATGAAGTGATGGGACCAGATGCCACGATCTTCGTTTTCTGAATATT
>SJYR01004825.1:51148-75507 GCA_006410655.1 Kobus ellipsiprymnus
TTCCAATTTGCCTTGATTCATGGACCTGACATTCCAGGTTCCTATGCAATATTGCTCTTTATAGCATCGGACCTTGCTTCTGTCACCAGGCACATCCGAAACTGGGTATTGTTTCTGCTTTGGCTCCATCCCTTCATTCTTTCTGGAGCTATTTCTCCACTGATCTCCAGTAGTGTGTTGGGCACCTACTGACCTAAGGAGTTCCTCTTTCAGTACCCTATCATTTTGCATTTTCATACTGTTCATGGGGTTCTCAAGGCAAGAATACTGAAGTGGTTTGCCATTCCCTTCTCCAGTGGACCACATTCTGTCAGACTTCTCCACCATGATCCGCCCATCTTGGGTCACCCTGCAGGCATGGCTTAGTTTCACTGAGTTAGACAAGGCTGAGGTCCTAGTGTGATTAGATTGACTAGTTTTCTGTGAGTATGGTTTCAGTGTGTCTGCCCTCTGATGCCCTCCTGCAACACCTACCATCTTACTTGGGTTTCTCTTACCTTGGGCGTTAGGTATCTCTTCACGGCTGCTCCAGCAAATCACAGCCACTGCTCCTTACGTTGGACAAAGGGTATCTCCTCACCCCAGCCTTTCCTGACCTTCAACATGGGATAGCTCTTCTATGCCTTCCTGCGCCTGTGCAGCCACCACTCCTTCAACGTGGGTTTGCTCCTCTCAGCCGCCGTCCCTGGCCTCGGGCATGGGGTGGCTCCTCCTGGCTGCGCCTGACCTCAGATGCAGGGTAGCTCCTTTCAGCCACTGACCCTGGCCTCGAATGCAGGGTAGCTCCTCTTGGCCGCTGCCCCTGGCCTCGGACGCGGGGTAGTTTCTCCCGGCCGCCACCCCAACTATAAGAGCTCATCAAAAGCCTCCATACCTACAATGAAACCAAGCACTACCCAAGAGCCAACCAGAACCAGAGCAAGACATATCATGCAAATTTTCCAGCAACACAATTACATAGCCCTGAGCTTCAATATACAGGCTGCCCAAAGTCACACCAAACCCACTGACATCTCAAAACTCACTACTGCACACTTCACTGCACTCCAGAGAGAAGAAATCCAGCTCCACCCACCAGAACACAGACACAAGCTTCCCTAACCAGAAAACCTTGACCAGCCACCCATCCAACCCCACCCGTAGTGAGGAACCTCCACAATAAAGAGGAACCACAAACTGCCAGAGTAGAGAAAGGCCACCCCAAACACAGCAATATAAACAAGATGAAAAGGCAGAGAAATACTCAGCAGGTAATGGAACAGGATAAATGCCCACGAAACCAAACAAAAGAAGAAGAGATAGGGAATCTACGTGTGAAATAATTCAGAATAATGATAGTGAAAATGATCCAAAATGTTGAAAACAAAATGTAGTTACAGATAAATAGACCAGAGACAAGGATTGATAAGATGCAAGAAATAAAGACCTCAAAAAAATAAAAAAGAGTCAGTATATAATGAATAATGCAATAAATGAGATCACAAACACTCTGGAGGGAATCAACAGTAGAATAATTGAGGCAGAAGATAGGATTAGTGAGGTAGAAGATAGAATGGTAGAAATAAATGAATCATAGAGAAAAAAGAAAAATGAATTAAGAGAAATGAGGACAACCTCAGAGACCTCTGGGACAATGTTAAATGCCCCAACATTCGAATCATAGGCGTCCCAGAAGAATAAGGCAAAAAGAAAGATGAGAAAATACTTGAGGAGATAATAGTTGAAAACTTCCCTAAACTGGAGAAGGAAATAGTCACCCAGTCCAAGAAACCCAGAGAATCCCGAACAGGATAAACCCAAGGCAAAACACCCCAAGACACATATTAATCAAATTAACAAAGATCAAACACAAAGAACAAATATTAAAATCAGCAAAGGAAAAACAACAAATAATACATAAGGGGATTCTCATTAGGATAACAGCTGATCTTTCAATAGAAACTCTTTAGGCCAGAAGGGAATGGCAGGGCATACTTTTAAAGTGATGAAAGAGAAAAGCCTACAACCCAGATTAGTGTACCCACCAAGGATCTCATTCAAATATGAAGGAGAAATCAAAAGCTTTACAGACAAGTAAAAACTGAGAGAATTCAGCACCACCAAAACAGCTCTCCAACAAATGCTAAAGGATCTTCTCTAGACAGGAAACACAGAAAGGGTGTATAACCTCGAACCCAAAACAACAATGTGAATGGCAATGGGATCATACTTATCAATAATTACCTTAAATGTGAATTGGTTGAATGCCCCAAACCAAAAGACAAAGACAATTGAATGGATATGGAAACAAGACCCCTATATATCTTGTTTACAAGAGACCCACCTCAAACAAGGGACACATACAGACTGAAAGTGAAGGGCAGGGAAAGATATTTCATGCAAATGGAGACCAAAAGAAAAGAGGAGTAGCAATACTCATATCAGATAAAATAGACTTTAAAGTAAAGGCTGTGAAAAGAGACAAAGAAGGACACTACATAATGATCAAAGGATCAATCCAAGAAGAAGATATAACAATTATAAATATATACGCACCCATCATAGGACCACCACAATATGTAAGGAAACACTAACAAGTATAAAAGGGGAAATTTACAATAATGCAATAATATAGGGAGACTTTAATACCCCACTCACACCTATGGGTAGATCAACTAAACAGAAAATTAACAAGGAAACACGAAGTTCTAAATGATACAATAGACCAGTCAGACATAATTGATATCTATAGGACATTTCACCCCAAAACAATGAATTTCCCCTGTTTCTCAAGTGCACATGGAAATTTTGCAGGATAGATCACATCCTGGGCCATAAATCTAGCCTTGGTAAATTTTTCAAGACAATTGAAATCATTCCATGCATCTTTTCTGACCACAATATAGTAATATTAGATGTCAACTACAGGAAAAAAAAACTATTAAAAATACAAACATATGGAGGCTAAACAACCTAGATGTCCATCAGCAGACAAATGGATAAGAAAGTAGTGGTACATATACACAATGGAATATTACTCAGCTTTTAAAAAGAATACATTTGAATCACCTCTAATGAGGTAGATGAAACGGGAGCCTATTATACAGAGTGAAGTAAGTCAGAACGTAAAACACCAATACAGTATACTAACCCATATATATGGAATTTAGAAACATCGTAATGATAATCCCATATGCAAGAGAGCAAAAGAGACGCAGAAGTATAGAACAGTCATTTGGACTCTGTGGGAGAAGGTGAGGGTGGGATGATTTGAGAGAATATATTGAAACATGTATATTATCATAGGTGAAACAGATTGTCAGTCCAGCTCTGATGCATGAGACACGGTGTTCAGGGCTGGTGCACTGAGATGACACACAGGGATGGGATGGGGAGGGAGGAGGGTTCAGGATGAGGAACACATGTAAACCCATGGCTCATTCACGTCAATGTATAACAAAAACCACTGCTGCTGCTGCTGCTAAGTCACTTCAGTCGTGTCCGACTATGTGCTACCCCATAGACGGCAGCCCACCAGGCTCCCCCGCCCCTGGGATTCTCTAGGCAAGAATACTGGAGTGGCTTGCCATTTCCTTCCCCAATACATGAAAGTGTAAAGTGAAAGTGAAGTCGCCCAGTCGTGTCTGACTCTTCATGACCCCATGGACTGCAGCCTACCAGGCTCCTCTATCCATGGGATTTTCCAGGCAAGAGTACTGGAGTGGGGTGCCATTGCCTTCTCCCATAACAAAAACCACTACAATACTGTAAAACAATTAGCCTCCAATTAAAATAAATAAAAATTTTAAAAAAGAATGAAGAATAGAGCTGGAGGAATCAACTTATGTGATTTCAGACTATAGTACAAAGCCATAGTCATCCAGAGAGCATGGCACTGGCAGAAAAATAGAAATATAGACCAATGGAACAAGATAGAAAGCCAAGAGAGAAATCCACACATCCATGGGCACCTTATCTCTGAAAAAGGAGGCAAGAAGATACAATGGGGAAAAATTTGTCTCTCCAAAAGACCAATGGAACAGATAGAAAGCCAAGAGAGAAATCCAAACATCCATGGGCACCTTATCTCTGAAAAAGGAGGCAAGAAGATACAATGGGGAAAATATCGTCTCTCTAATAACTGATGCTGGAAGAACTGGACAACTATGTGCCGAAGAATGAAATTAGGACATTTCATAACACTATACACAAAGATAAACACAAAATGGATTTAAAACTAAATATAAAATCAGACTCTATAAAATCCTTAGAAGAACAGATAGGAAGAATACTGTATGACATAAATCACAGCATGATCTTTCGTGACTCCCCTCCTAAAATAATGGAAATAAAACCAAAAATAAATAAGTGGGACCTAATTAAACTTATAAGATTTTTCACAGCAAAGGAATCTATAAACAAAGTGAAAAGACAACCCTCAGGATGGAACAAAATAATAGCAAAGGAGTAGATATAATGGTCATCTGAGTTAAATTCACCCATTCCAGTCCATTTTAGTTCACTGATTCCTAGAGTGTTGACGTTCACTCTTGCCATCTGTTGTTTGACCACTTCCAACTTGCCTTGATTCATGGACCTGACATTCTGGGTTCCTATGCAATATTGCTCTTTACAGCATCGGACCTTGCTTCTATCACCAGTCACATCCAAAGCTGGGTATTGTTTTTGCTTTGGCTCCATCCCTTCATTCTTTCTGAAGTTATTTCTCTACTAATCTCCAGTAGTGTGTTGGGCACCTACTGACCTGGGGAGTTCCTCTTTCAGTACCCTATCATTTTGCCTTTTCATACTGTTCATGGGGTTCTCAAGGCAAAAATACTGAAGTGGTTTGCCATTCACTTTTCCATTGGACCACATTCTGTCAGACTTCTCCACCATGACCCGCCCATTTGGGTCACCCTGCAGGCATGGCTTAGTTTCATTGAGTTAGAGAAGGCTGTGGTCCTAGTGTGATTAGATTGACTAGTTTTCTGTGAGTATGGTTTCAGTGTGTCTGCCCTCTGATGCCCTCCTGCAACACCTACCATCTTACTTGGGTTTCTCTTACCTTAGGCATGAGGTATCTCTTCACGGCTGCTCCATCAAATCGCAGCCACTGCTCCTTACCTTGGACAAAGGGTATCTCCTCACCCCAGCCTTTCCTGACCTTCAACACTGGAGAGCTCCTCTAGGCCCTCCTGCGCCCGTGCAGCCACCACTCCTTCGACGTGGTTTGCTCTTCTCAGCTGCCGTCCCTGGCCTCGGGTGTGGGGTGGCTCCTCCCGGCCGCCCCTGACCTCGGATTCAGGGTAGCTCATTTCGGCCACTGCCCCTGGCCTCGAACGCAGGGTAGCTCCTCCCGGCTGCCGCCCCAACCATAAGAGCTCATCAAAAGCCTCCATACCTACAATGAAACCAAGCACTACCCAAGAGCCAACCAGAACCAGAGCAAGACACACCATGCAAATTCTCCAGCAACACAAGAACATAGCCCTGAGCTTCAATATACAGGCTGCCCAAAGTCACACCAAACCCACTGACATCTCAAAACTCACTACTGCACACTTCATTACACTCCAGAGAGAAGAAATCCAGCTCCACCCACCAGAACACAGACACAAGCTTCCCTAACCAGGAAACCTTGACCAGCCACCCGTCCAACCCCATCCACAGTGAGGAACCTCCACAATAAAGAGGAACCACAAACTGCCAGAGTATGGGAAGGCCACCCCAACCACAGCAATATAAACAAGACGAAAAGGCAGAGAAATACTCAGCAGGTAATGGAACAGGATAAATGCCCACCAAACCAAACAAAAGAAGAAGAGATAGGGAATCTACCTGAGAAATAATTCAGAATAATGGTGAAAATGATCCAAAATCTTGAAAACAAAATGTAGTTACAGATAAATAGACCAGAGACAAGGATTGATAAGATGCAAGAAATAAAGACCTCAAAGAAATAAAAAAGAGTCAGTATATAATAAATAATGCAATAAATGAGATCACAAACACTCTGGAGGGAACCAACAGTAGAATAATGGAGGCAGAAGTTAGGATTAGTGAGGTAGAAGATAGAATGGTAGAAATAAATGAATCAGAGAGGAAAAAAGAAAAATGAATTAAGAGAAATGAGGACAACCTCAGAGACCTCTGGACAATGTTAAATGCCCCAACATTTGAATCATAGGCGTCCCAGAAGAATAAGGCAAAAAGAAAGATGAGAAAATACTTGCGGAGATAATAGTTGAAAACTTCCCTAAAATGGGGAAGGAAATAGTCACCCAGTCCAAGAAACCCAGAGAATCCCAAACAGGATAAACCCAAGGCAAAACACCCCAAGACACATATTAATCAAAGTAACAAAGATCAAACACAAAGAACAAATATGAAAATCAGCAAAGGAAAAACAACAAATAATACATAAGGGGATTCTCATTAGGATAACAGCTGATCTTTCAATAGAAACTGTTTAGGCCAGAAGGGAATGGCAGGACATACTTAAAGTGATGAAAGAGAAAAGCCTCCAACCCAGATTAGTGTACCCACCAAGGATCTCATTCAAATATGAAGGAGAAATCAAAAGCTTTACAGACAAGTAAAAACTGAGAGAATTCAGCACCACCAAAACAGCTCTCCAACAAATGCTAAAGGATCTTCTCTAGACAGGAAACACAGAAAGGGTGTATAACCTCGAACCCAAAACAACAATGTGAATGGCAATGGGATCATACTTATCAATAATTACCTTAAATGTGAATTGGTTGAATGCCCCAAACCAAAAGACAAAGACTGGTTGAATGGATATGAAAACAAGACCCCTATATATCTTGTTTACAAGAGACCCACCTCAAACAAGGGACACATACAGACTGAAAGTGAAGGGCAGGGAAAGATATTCATGCAAATGGAGACCAAAAGAAAGGAAGAGTAGCAATATTCATGTCAGATAAAATAGACTTTAAAGTAAAGGCTGTGAAAAGATACAAAGAAGGACACTATATAATGATTAAAGGATCAATCCAAGAAGAAGATATAACAATTATAAATATATATGCACCCAACATAGGACCACCACAATATGTAAGGAAACACTAACAAGTATGAAAGGGGAAATTTACAATAACACAATAATATTTGGAGACTTTAATACCCCACTCACACCTATGAGTAGATCAATTAAACAGAAAATTAACAAGGAAACACAAAGTTGTAAATGATACAATAGACCAGTTAGACGTAATTGATATCTATAGGACATTTCACCCCAAAACAATGAATTTCCCCTGTTTCTCAAGTGCACATGTAAATTTTGCAGGATAGATCACATCCTGGGCCATAAATCTAGCCTTGGTAAATTTTTCAAAACAATTGAAATCATTCCAAGCATCTTTTCTGACCACAATGCAGTAATATTAGATGTCAACTACAGGAAAAAAAATATTAAAAATACAAACATATGGAGGCTAAACAACCTAGATGTCCATCAGCAGACAAATGGATAAGAAAGTAGTGGTACATATACACAATGGAATATTACTCAGCTTTTAAAAAGAATACATTTGAATCACCTCTAATGAGGTAGATGAAATGGGAGCCTATTATACAGAGTGAAGTAAGTCAGAAAGAAAAACACCAATACAGTATACTAACCCATATATATGGAATTTAGAAACATCGTAATGATAATCCCATATGCAAGACAGCAAAAGAGACGCAAAAGTATAGAACAGTCATTTGGACTCTGTGGGAGAAGGTGAGGGTGGGATGATTTGAGAGAATATATTGAAACATGTATATTATCATAGGTGAAATAAATTGTCAGTCCAGGTTTGATGCATGAGACACGGTGTTCAGGGCTGGTGCACTGAGATGACACACAGGGATAGGATGGGGAGGGAGGAGGGTTCAGGATGAGGAACACATGTAAACCCATGGCTCATTCACGTCAATGTATAACAAAAACCACTGCTGCTGCTGCTGCTGCTGCTAAGTCACTTCAGTCGTGTCCGACTCTGTGCTACCCTGTAGACGGCAGCCCACCAGGCTCCCCCATCCCTGGGATTCTCTAGGCAAGAATACTAGAGTGGCTTGCCATTTCCTTCCCCAATACATGAAACTGTAAAGTGAAAGTGAAGTCGCCCAGTCGTGTCTGACTCTTCATGACCCCATGGACTGCAGCCTACCAGGCTCCTCTATCCATGGGATTTTCCAGGCAAGAGTACTGGAGTGCGGTGCCATTGCCTTCTCCCATAACAAAAACCACTACAATACTGTAAAATAATTAGTTTCCAATTAAAATAAATAAAAATTTTTAAAAAGAATGAAGAATAGAGCTGGAGGAATCAACTTATGAGATTTCAGACTATAGTACAAAGCTATAGTCATCCAGAGAGCATGGCACTGGCAGAAAAATAGAAATATAGACCAATGGAACAGATAGAAAGCCAAGAGAGAAATCCACACATCCATGGGCACCTTATCTCTGAAAAAGGAGGCAAGAAGATACAATGGGGAAAAATTTTTCTCTCCAATAACTGACGCTGGAAGAACGGGACAACTATGTGCAGAAGAATGAAATTAGGACTCTTCATAACACTATACACAAAGATAAACACAAAATGGGTTTAAAACTAAATATAAGAGCAGACTCTATAAAATCTTTAGAAGAACAGATAGGCAGAATACTGTATAACATAAATCACAGCATGATCTTTCATGACTCACCTCCTAAAATAATGGAAATAAAACCAAAAATAAATAAGTGGGACCTAATTAAACTCATAAGATTTTTCACAACAAAGGAATCTATAAACAAAGTGAAAAGACAACCCTCAGGATGGAACAAAATAATAGCAAAGGAAACAATTGCTGAATTATTAATTTCCAAACTATGCAAGCAGCTCATACAACTCAATACCAGACAAACAACAAGCCCATCAGAAAGTGGGCAAAAGACCTAAACAAACATTTCTCCAAAGAAGACCTACAGATGGCTAATAAACCCATGAACATCACTCATTATTAGAGACATGCTAATCAAAGCTACTATGAGATATCACCTCACACCAGACCAAATGGCCATAATCAAAAAGTTCATAAAGAAGAAGTGTTGAAGAGGGTCTGGAGAAAGGTAACCTTTCTGCACTTCTGGTGGGAATGTAAACTGACACAGCCACTATGGAAGATAGTATGGACATTCTTTAAAATAAAACTAGGAATAAAACCACCCTGTGACTGGCAATACCACTACTAGGCATATACCCTGAAGAAATCAAAACTAAAAAAGACACCTGTACCCCAGTGTTCATTGTAGCACTATATATGAAAGACAATGCATGCAGACAACCTAGATATCCATCGACAATTTAATAGACAAAGAAACAATGGTACATATATACAATGGAATACTACTCAGGCATAAAGAGGAATGCATTTGAGTCAGTTCTGATGAGGTGGATGAACCTAGAGCCTATTATACAGAGTGAAATAAGTCACAAAGAGAAACACCTCTATCATATATTAATGTACTTATAAGCATGGTACTGATGAACCTGTTCACAGAGCAGCAATGGAGATACAGACATAGAGAAGAGGCTTATGGACAAGGGTGGGGGACTTGAGAGAGAGGGTGAGATGAATGGAGAGAGCAGCATGGATGCATATACACTAACATATGTAAACAGATACCAAGAGGAATTTGCTGTATGACTCAGGGAACACAAACCAGGGCTCTGTGATAACCTAGATGTAGTGGAAATGGGTGAGAGGTGGGAGGGAGATTCACGAGGGAGGCGATATATGTACAACTATGGTTACTTCACGTTGATGTATGACAGATTCAAACCAATACTGTAATGCAATCATCAATCACTTAAAACAAATAAATATTTTTTAAAAAGAAAATAAGCAGGAAGTTCTCCCCTAACACTTTAAGAAGTGGCACAGTTCAGTTACTCATCCAAGGTCAGATGTCAGGTTTGCTGTTGATCAATCACTAACCAGTGTTTGACTCTGTGACCCCATGGACTGTAGCACGCCAGGCTCCTCTGTCCTCTACTGTCGCCTGAAGTCTTTCATGTCCATTCAGTCTATGATGCTATCTAACCCATCTCATCCTCTGCCGCCCTCTTCTTTTGCCTTCAATCTTTCTCAGCATCAGGGCCTTTTCCAGTGAGTCAGCTCTTTGCATCATGTGGCCAGAGTATTGGAGCTTCAGCTTCAGCATCACTCCTTCCGATGAATAATCAGGATTGATTTCCTTTACAATTGACTGGTTTGATCTTACACTTCAAAGACTCTCAAGAGTCTTCTCCATCCCTGCAATTCAAAAGCATCATTTCCTCAGTGCTCAACGTTCTTTATGGTGCAACTCTAGATCCATACATGACTACTGGAAAAACCATAGCTTTGACTGAATGGGCCTTTGTCAGGAATCTGATGGCTCTGCTTCAGTACACTGTCTCGATGACTGCAGCCATGAAATTAAAACACGCTTGCTCCTTTAAAGAGAGTTACAACAAACCTAGACAGGTGTCAAGTTAGTAAGTAGTACTTAGGAAGGACAGGGAAGCCTAGTATGCTGCAGTTCATGGAGTTGCAAAGAGTCAGACACGACTGAGTGACTGAACAACAACAACCACATATGAAGGAAACCGCGGGAGGGAAGACAAGAAGCTTAACTGAAACTGTGCAAAGTTCAGTTTCTGAAATTGAACATTTTCAGTTACCACACTTAGCTGTAAGTTTATTCCCACTGAGGACAAGTCTATTTGTTATCCCAACTGAAATACGCTATTCAACTAGTTTGACGATATTTTCCATCATGATGTGTATGTTTTTTCCCCTACCTCCAAGCAATTCTCCAACACAAGCTGCTACTGCTGCTGCTAAGTCGCTTCAGGCGTGTCCGACTCTGTGCGACCCCATGAACTCCAGCCTTCCAGGCTCTTCCGTCCATGGGATTTTCCAGGCAAGTGTACTGGAGTGGGGTGCCATTGCCTTCTCCAACACAAGCTGAGTATCCTACAATTTAGTACATGCTAATACCATCTACCTGAAACAACTTCAGATCCCAGAGGTTAAGGGCTCAGTCGCACAAACATGCCACTCTCACCACTTCAGAAGCCAATGACAAATCCATGTGACCCTGCACTTCTGGTCTAATCATTAAGATTGGATGTAGCTACAACTTCATCTTCAGGTTCAGTTACTTTGCTAGTGTGGCCCATGGAACTCAAAAGAAACTCATTGGATTAACTCATGACCAGCTAGATGGAAGGCAGGCCCAGGGAAAAGTGTGATAGAAGTTAATAGAAGACAGCAGGAACCTACTAAGTGCAGAGCTTCCATGCTCTTCCAGGGCTCCACACTCCCAGTTCCTCTAAGCTATGAGTCCTGGAGGTTCTCAGAACCAAGGCATCACACCATGGGCATAAATTATTTATTTATTCACCATTGCTAACTGATGAAACCTCCAGTCCCTTGCCCTTCACTGGACATCAGGAGGGTAGGATCATTGTTTCAACCATCTAGTCATATGGTTGGTTCCCTGGGCAACTAGCCCTCATCATTAGAAGATTTCCAAAAGTCACTGTATTAACATAACAAAAGACATATAGGAAATTCCAAGAGTTTCTAGAGTTCTGTGCCCAAAATGGGGACAAAGACCAACTATATCTTTTTTTATTGAAAATCACAACATCACAAGCCCTAACACTGTTGCAAATTTGTTGGGATGGTACATATTGGCACTGTATTGTATCAATGGTTATAAATTGATTGAACAAAAACGTTTTATATTTGTCTTTGTGAGAATTTGATTTCTTGTATTTCTTTCTTTCTAGTTTCTTGACTTCCTACTTTTGCATTCCAGTCCCCTATAATGAAAAAGACATCTTTTTTGTGTGTTAGTTCTAAAAGGTTTTGTAGGTCTTTATAGAACCATTCAACTTCAGCTTCTTCAGCATTACTGGTTGGAGCATAGACTTGGATTACTGTGATATTGAATTATTTGCCTTAGAAATGAACAGAGATAATTCTGTCGTTTTTGAAATTGCCTCCAAGTACTGCATTTTGGACTGTTTTGCTGACCATGATGGCTACTCCATTTCTTCTGAGGGATTCCTGCCTGCAGTAGTAGATATAATGGTCATCTGAGTTAAATTCACCCATTCCAGTCCATTTTAGTCCACTGATTCCTAGAATGTTGACGTTCATTCTTGCCATCTGTTGTTGGACCACTTCCATTTTGCCTTGATTCATGGACCTGACATTCCAGGTTCCTATGCAATATTGCTCTTTATAACATCGGACCTTGCTTCTGTCACCAGTCACATCTGAAACTGGGTATTATTTCTGCTTTGGATCCATCCCTTCATTCTTTCTGGAGCTATTTCTCCACTGATCTCCAGTAGTGTGTTGGGCACCTACTGACCTAGGGAGTTCCTCTTTCAGTACCCTATCATTTTGCCTTTTCATACTGTTCATGGTGTTCTCAAGGCAAGAATACTGAAGTGGTTTGCCATTCCCTTCTCCATTGGACCACATTCTGTCAGACTTCTCCACCATGACCCGCCCATTTGGGTCACCCTGCAGGCATGGCTTAGTTTCATTGAGTTAGACAAGGCTGTGGTCCTAGTGTGATTAGATTGACTAGTTTTCTGTGAGTATGGTTTCAGTGTGTCTGCCCTCTGATGCCCTCCTGCAACACCTACCATCTTACTTTGGTTTCTCTTACCTTGGGCGTGAGGTATCTCTTCACGGCTGCTCCAGCAAATCGCAGCCACTGCTCCTTACCTTGGAAAAGGGTATCTCCTCACCCCAACCTTTCCTGACCTTCAACATGGGATAGCTCCTCTAGGCCTTCCTGCGCCCGTGCAGCCACCACTCCTTGGACGTGGGTTTGCTCTTCTCAGCCGCCATCCCTGGCCTCGGGAATGGGGTGGCTCCTCCTGGCTGCCCCTGACCTCGGATTCAGGGTAGCTCCTTTCAGCCACTGACCCTGGCCTCGAATGCGGGGTAGCTCCTCTTGGCCGCTGCCCCTGGCCTCAGATGCGGGGTAGCTTCTCCCGACCACTGCCCCAACTATAAGAGCTCATCAAAAGCCTCCATACCTACAATGAAACCAAGCACTACCCAAGAGCCAACAAGAACCAGAGCAAGACATATCATGCAAATTTTCCAGCAACACAATTACATAGCCCTGAGCTTCCATATACAGGCTGCCCAAAGTCACACCAAACCCACTGATATCTCAAAACTCACTACTGCACACTTCATTGCACTCCAGAGAGAAGAAATCCAGCTCCACCCACCAGAACACAGACACAAGCTTCCCTAACCAGAAAACCTTGACTAGCCACCCGTCCAACCCCACCCACAGTGAGGAACCTCCACAATAAAGAGGAACCACAAACTGCCAGAGTATGGAAAGGCCACCCCAAACACAGCAATATAAACAAGATGAAAAGGCAGAGAAATACTCAGCAGGTAATGGAACAGGATAAATGCCCACCAAACCAAACAAAAGAAGAAGAGATAGGGAATCTACCTGTGAAATAATTCAGAATAATGATAGTGAAAATGATCCAAAATCTTGAAAACAAAATGTAGTTACAGATAAATAGACCAGAGACAAGGATTGATAAGATGCAAGAAATAAAGACCTCAAAGAAATAAAAAAGTCAGTATATAATGAATAATGCAATAAATGAGATCACAAACACTCTGGAGGGAACCAACAGTAGAATAATGGAGGCAGAAGATAGGATTAGTGAGGTAGAAGATAGAATGGTAGAAATAAATTAATCATAGAGGAAAAAAGAAAAATGAATTAAGAGAAATGAGGACAACCTCAGAGACCTCTGGGACAATGTTAAACGCCCCAACATTCGAATCATAGGCATCCCAGAAGAATAAGGCAAAAAGAAAGATGAGAAAATACTTGAGGAGATAATAGTAGAAAACTTCCCTAAACTGGGGAAGGAAATAGCCACCCAATCCAAGAAACCCAGAGAATCCAGAACAGGATAAACCCAAGGCAAAACACCCCAAGACACATATTAATCCAATTAACAAAGATCAAACACAAAGAACAAATATGAAAATCAGCAAAGGAAAAACAACAAATAATACATAAGGGGATTCTCATTAGGATAACAGCTGATCTTTCAATAGAAACTGTTTAGGCCAGAAGGGAATGGCAGGACATACTTAAAGTGATGAAAGAGAAAAGCCTCCAACCCAGATTAGTGTACCCACCAAGGATCTCATTCAAATATGAAGGAGAAATCAAAAGCTTTACAGACAAGTAAAAACTGAGAGAATTCAGCACCACCAAAACAGCTCTCCAACAAATGCTAAAGGATCTTCTCTAGACAGGAAACACAGAAAGGGTGTATAACTTCGAACCCAAAACAACAATGTGAATGGCAATGGGATCATACTTATCAATAATTACCTTAAATGTGAATTGGTTGAATGCCCCAAACCAAAAGACAAAGACTGGTTGAATGGATATGAAAACAAGACCCCTATATATCTTGTTTACAAGAGACCCACCTCAAACAAGGGACACATACAGACTGAAAGTGAAGGGCAGGGAAATATATTTCATGCAAATGGAGACCAAAAGAAAGGAGGAGTAGCAATACTCATATCAGATAAAATAGACTTTAAAGTAAAGGCTGTGAAAAGAGACAAAGAAGGACACTACATAATGCTCAAAGGATCAATCCAAGAAGATATAACAATTATATATATATATGCACCCAACATAGGACCACCACAATATGTAAGGAAACACTAACAAGTATGAAAGGGGAAATTTACAATAACACAATAATATAGGGAGATTTTAATACCCACTCACACCTATGGGTAGATCAACTAAACAGAAAATTAACAAGGAAACACGAAGTTCTAAATGATACAATAGACCAGTCAGACATAATTGATATCTATAGGACATTTCACCCCAAAACAATGAATTTCCCCTGTTTCTCAAGTGCACATGGAAATTTTGCAGGATAGATCACATCCTGGGCCATAAATCTAGCCTTGGTAAATTTTTCAAGACAATTGAAATCATTCCATGCATCTTTTCTGACCACAATATAGTAATATTAGATGTCAACTACAGGAAAAAAAAAAAACTATTAAAAATACAAACATATGGAGGCTAAACAACCTAGATGTCCATCAGCAGACAAATGGATAAGAAAGTAGTGGTACATATACACAATGGAATATTACTCAGCTTTTAAAAAGAATACATTTGAATCACTTCTAATGAGGTAGATGAAACGGGAGCCTATTATACAGAGTGAAGTAAGTCAGAAAGAAAAACACCAATACAGTATACTAACCCATATATATGGATTTAGAAACATCGTAATGATAATCCCATATGCAAGAGAGCAAAAGAGACACAGAAGTATAGAACAGTCTTTTGGACTCTGTGGGAGAAGGTGAGGGTGGGATGATTTGAGAGAATATATTGAAACATGTATATTATCATAGGTGAAACAGATTGTCAGTCCAGGTCTGATGCATGAGACACGGTATTCAGGGCTGGTGCACTGAGATGACACACAGGGATGGGATGGGGAGGGAGGAGGGTTCAGGATGAGGAACACATGTAAACCCATGGCTCATTCACGTCAATGTATAACAAAAACCACTGCTGCTGCTGCTGCTAAGTCACTTCAGTCGTGTCCGACTATGTGCTACCCCATAGACGGCAGCCCACCAGGCTCCCCCATCCCTGGGATTCTCTAGGCAAGAATACTAGAGTGCCTTGCCATTTCCTTCCCCAATACATGAAAGTGTAAAGTGAAAGTGAAGTCGCTCAGTCGTGTCTGACTGTTCATGACCCCATGGACTGCAGCCTACCAGGCTCCTCTATCCATGGGATTTTCCAGGCAAGAGTACTGGATTGGGGTGCCATTGCCTTCTCCCATAACAAAATCCACTACAATACTGTAAAACAATTAGCCTCCAATTAAAATAAATAAAAATTTTAAAAAAGAATGAAGAATAAAGCTGGAGGAATCAACTTATGTGATTTCAGACTATAGTACAAAGTGATAGTCATCCAGAGAGCATGGCACTGGCAGAAAAATAGAAATATAGACCAATGGAACAAGATAGAAAGCCAAGAGAGAAATCCACACATCCATGGGCACCTTATCTCTGAAAAAGGAGGCAAGAAGATACAATGGGGAAAATATTGTCTCTCCAATAACTGATGCTGGAAGAACTGGACAACTATGTGCCGAAGAATGAAATTAGGACACTTCATAACACTATACACAAAGATAAACACAAAATGGATTTAAAACTAAATATAAGATCAGATTCTATAAAATCCTTAGAAGAACAGATAGGCAGAATACTGTATGACATAAATCACAGCATGATCTTTCATGACTCACCTCCTAAAATAATGGAAATAAAACCAAAAATAAATAAGTGGGACCTAATTAAACTCATAAGATTTTTCACAGCAAAGGAATCTATAAACAAAGTGAAAAGACAACCCTCAGGATGGAACAAAATAATAGCAAAGGAAACAATTGCTGAATTATTAATTTCCAAATTATGCAAGCAGCTCATACAACTCAATACCGGACAAACAACAAGCCCATCAGAAAGTGGGCAAAAGACCTAAACAAACATTTCTCCAAAGAAGACCTACAGATGGCTAATAAACCCATGAACATCACTCATTATTAGAGACATGCTAATCAAAGCTACTATGAGATACCACCTCACACCAGACCAAATGGCCATGATCAAAAAATTCATAAAGAAGAAGTGTTGAAGAGGGTCTGGAGAAAGGGAACCTTTCTGCACTTCTGGTGGGAATGTAAATTGACACAGCCACTATGGAAGATAGTATGGACATTCTTTAAAATAAAACTAGGAATAAAACCACCCTGTGACNCGCCCCCTTCTTTTGCCTTCAATCTTTCTCAGCATCAGGGCCTTTTCCAGTGAGTCAGCTCTTTGCATCATGTGGCCAGAGTATTGGAGCTTCAGCTTCAGCATCACTCCTTCCGATGAATAATCAGGAGTGATTTCCTTTACAATTGACTGGTTTGATCTTACATTTCAAAGACTCTCAAGAGTCTTCTCCATCCCTGCAATTCAAAAGCATCATTTCCTCAGTGCTCAACGTTCTTTATGGTGCAACTCTCAGATCCATACATGACTACTGGAAAAACCATGGCTTTGACTGAATGGGACTTTGTCAGGAATCTGATGTTTCTGCTTTCTGTACACTGTCTCGATGACTGCAACCATGAAATTAAAACACGCTTGCTCCTTTAAAGAGAGTTACAACAAACCTAGACAGGTGTCAAGTTAGTAAATGGTACTTAGGAAGGACAGGGAAGCCTGGTATGCAGCAGTCCATGGGGTTGCAAAGAGTCAGTCACGACTGAGTGACTGAACAACAACAACAACCACACATGAAGGAAACAGCGGGAGGGAAGACAAGAAGCTTAACTGAAACTGTGCAAAGTTCAGTTTCTGAAATTGAACATTTTCATTTACCACACTTAGCTGTAAGTTTATTCCCACTGAGGACAAGTCTATTTGTTATCCCAACTGAAATACACTATTCAACTAGTTTGACGATATTTTCCATCATGATGTGTATGTTTTTTTCCCTACCTCCAAGCAATTCTCCAACACAAGCTGCTACTGCTATTACCACACTTAGCTGTAAGTTTATTCCCACTGAGGACAAGTCTATTTGTTATCCCAACTGAAATACACTATTCAACTAGTTTGACGATATTTTCCATCATGATGTGTATGTTTTTTTCCCTACCTCCAAGCGATTCTCAAACACAAGCTGCTACTGCTGCTGCTAAGTCGCTTCAGGCGTGTCCAACTCTGTGCGACCCCATGGACTCCAGCCTTCCAGGCTCCTCCGTCCATGGGATTTTCCAGGCAAGAGTACTGGATTGGGGTGCCATTGCCTTCTCCAACACAAGCTGAGTATCCTACAATTTAGTACATGCTAATACCATCTACCTGAAACAGCTTCAGATCCCAGAGGGTAAGGGCTCAGTCCCACAAACATGCCACCCTCACCACTTCAGAAGCCAATGACAAATCCATGTGACCCTGCACTTCTGGTCTAATCATTAAGATTGGATGTAGCTACAACTTCATCTTCAGGTTCAGTTAGTTTGCTAGTGTGGCCCATGGAGCTCAAAAGAAACTCATTGGATTAACTCATGACCAGCCAGATGGAAGGCAGGCCCAGGGAAAGGTGTGATAGAAGTTAATAGAAGACAGCAGGAACCTACTAAGTGCAGAGCTTCCATGCTCTTCCAGGGCTCCACATTCCCAGTTCCTCTAAGCTATGAGTCCTGGAGGTTCTCAGAACAAAGGCATCACACCATGGGCATAAATTATTTATTTATTCACCATTGCTAACTGATGAAACCTCCAGTCCCTTGCCCTTCACTGGACATCAGGAGGGTAGGATCATTGTTTCAACCATCTAGTCATATGGTTGGTTCCCTGGGCAACTAGCCCTCATAAGTAGAAGATTTCCAAAAGTCACTGTATTAACATAACAAAAGACATATAGGAAATTCCAAGAGTTTCTAGAGTTCTGTGCCCAAAATGAGGACAAAGACCAACTATATCTTTTTTTATTGAAAATCACAACATCACAAGCCCTAACACTGTTGCATATTTGTTGGGATGGTACATATTGGCACTGTATCGTATCAATGGTTATAAATTGATTGAACAAAAACGTTTTATATTTGTCTTTGCGAGAACTTGATTTCTTGTATTTCTTTCTTTCTTTCTTTCTTTTTAAACAAGTATTAGTATTAGGCTGTGTTGAATATAATTTTGTCTGCATTTGTTAAGATGTACAATCACTAATAACATTCTTTTCCCAGGCTTACAATTTCTTATTCTGCCAAAGTGCAAGGTTTAGGTCATAGTATAAGGTCTTTTCAGCAGAAAACTGGATATTTCCCTTTCCTGGAAGTGAAAAGTAAATATCTGTTGTCTTAAGCCTCTTATGTCATTGAACTGTCAGGCACAGTAATCGATACGAACACAGGCTGGGGACATTGAAATCAGCCACCAAATGGTCATTGTCTATTGCTACATGATGTGGACAGGAAACTATATTTGGATGAGGATATTCTCTGAGGCTTCTCCTTTGCACTTTTCCATGTTCCTATTAAGTTTAATAGAAGACAGCAGGAACCGATCAAGTGTGAGATCCCTCTAGATTCTGACCACTTGGAAATGAAGTTTAGGGTAACCCCACAAGGTAAGGGATATGGACTTTTTCATTGCCAGCTGAAGACAAGGAAGACATTATCAGGTGTATAAAAATGAATTTATAATTTCAACAGAGTCTACTTTTGAGTCTGCTTTGAGGATTGCTTCATTGTGCTTTCTAGTTTGATTCTTATAAATATATTTGTAAATTTTTAACTACATCCTCCTCTTTGACTTTATGGTTTTAAAGAAAAATCATTCCCTTTTTCAAAATAAAAGACACCTGTGTGGAGTTGTGACTAAATAAAAGAAGGTAATAATGTCACCAAATAGAAATAAGGTGACTCTTGAAAGTTTTAACTTCAGTCTATAGAAAGAGAACAAAGGAATCCTCATTTTAGGAGACAGACTTAATATTGTTATGTAGAAGCATCATTGTTGTTATCGTGGTGGACAGTGGTGAACTACACTGATTATTTACTGGTGTTGCCAAGCCCCACATCCACCTTCTACACACTGCTATTCCCTCTTAGAGGTTAGTGCTTATAAACTATGTTTCAGATTCTTTTGATTTTCAGGTTTTCCCTGAGTTTTGCCCATAGATTGGAGTGGGAAATCAGAAACAAGATTTCTCCAGTTCTACCAGTGAGGCAGTTGCCCACAGTAGTTAGAGACAGAGATCTGGTGAGAGATCTCCACATTGAGATCTGGTGATCCAGAGGGAAAATCCTGTCAGATTCCTGCTAGCCTGTTCCTCTTCTTCTCTAGACCCAGAACTAACTGCAAAACCATATCTCCAACAAGAGAGGGGTGGTTGGAAGCTGAAGGTACATCCAGGAGCAGGAGAACCTTGTGTTTCTGGATCTAGCACAAGTTTCCCAACCTGGTAAGTTTTTATTGTGATTTGGACGTTTTGCTTTGTGCAGTGTCCTTTGTTCCTCTGTGTGCTTGGTTGACCTTATTCTCTCAGTTCTCTCAGACTCCTTGCAACCTCATGGAGAGTAGCCTGCCAGGCTCCTCTGTCCATGGAATTCTTCAGGCAAGAGTACTGCTGTGGATTGGCATGCTCTCCTCCAGGGAATCTTCCCGAGCCAGGGATCCAACCTGCATCTCCTGTGTCTCTGGATTGCAGGCGGATTCTTTACCTGCTGAGCCATTTGTTCCATTCAGTTCAGTTCAGTCGCTCAGTCGTGTCTGACTCTTTGCGACCCACTTCTTCAGGCAAGAATACTGCAGTGGATTGGCATGCCCTCCTCCAGGGGATGTTCCCGAGCCAGGGATCCAACCTGCATCTCCTGTGTCTCCGGGACTGCAGGCGGATTCTTTACCTGCTGAGCCATTTGTTCCATTCAGTTCACTTCAGTCGCTCAGTCGTGTCTGACTCTGCGACCCCATGCATCACAGCAGGCCAGGGCTCCCTGTCCATCACCAACTCCCGGAGTTCACTCAGACTCACGTCCATCGAGTCGGTGATGCCATCCAGCCATCTCATCCACTGTCATCTCCTTCTCCTCCTGTCCCCAACCCCTCCCAGCATCAGGGTCTTTTCCAATGAGTCAACACTTTGCATTAGGTGGCCAAAGTACTGGAGTTTCAGCGTCAGCATCTGTCCTTCCAATGAACACCCAGGACTGATCTCCTTTAGAATGAACTCGTTGGATCTTGCAGTCCAAGGGAGTCTTCTCCAACACCACAGTTCAAAAGCATCAATTTTTCGGCGCCCAGCTTTATTCACAGTCCAACTCTCACATCCATACATGACCACTGGAAAAATCATAGCCTTGACTAGACGGACCTTTGTTGGCAAAGTAATGTCACTGCTTTTGAATATGCTATTTAGGTGGTCATAACTTTTCTTCCAAGGAGTAAGCATCTTTTAATTTCATGGCTGCAATCACTATCTGCAGTTATTTTGGAGCCCAAAAAGTTCTTGTTAAATCTAAATTCTAACTTACCTCATAATACTCTGTCTTGCTCCCCACATCTCTCCCTGTCTGTTTCTCCTCCAAGCCTGGCCAATTGCAGTGCATAAATCATGTTTAGTTTCCTAGGTCACTCTGATTAGGTGTGCTCCTTGTATATGGACAGAATAAGGTTAAGTCAGTTGAAGGACCCTTCCTTTAATAGACAGTTTCAAGCTGTGCATGCTTATAGATATGACTCATGTTTTGTGGAAACTGCTATAGCATCTTATGTTGAAATATACACACTCCTCTCGTTTTGTGCTTTTACATTTACTTTGAGAAAGTTTTGTGCTTTTCTATATGTCTAAACCTGTATAGTACATTTCATAGAACACCATTCCTGTTTTCATTATACTCAACCATTTGACATCTTACTGCCAGTTGTAAGTGGGGTGTTTGAACACTCATCTACTTCTCAGTGGTCAGTGTTTATATTCCTTTCATCTCTTCCTTCTCCTGCCAAGATTTGGTTACATTCTTTCTACTTTGCATAATATTTAATTCATACAAATATAAGTCTATCCATGCCCCAGCTCTTATTTCAGTCTCAGGTCTGGAAAAAAATATACAAAATGTTTAACACCATTATATTACCTATTTCCCACATCATCTTTTGAAATTTATATTAAAGCAAAAAGAGTCTCAGAATCTTCAAGGCCCCTTCTTACCTTGCCCACAAAATAATTAAAAAAAACAAAAACAAAAAACAAAAAACAAAAAACCTTCTTTAGAAACTGAACAGTGTCATCTGGTGGAATAAGCTTCATTTTGTCGTTCAGTCACTTTTGTACCACTATTTGCAACCCTGTGGACAGCACCTCACCAGGCTTTCTTGTCTCATTATCTCTAGGAATTTGCNATCCACCTCTCACATCCGTACATGATTACTGGAAAAACCATAGCTTGAATATACAGGCCTTTTTTGGCAAAGTGATGCTTTTTAAAATTCTATCTACATTTGTCATAGTTTTTCTTCCAAGGAGCAGGCTTTTTTTTTTTTTTTCCTTTCTAATTTTGAGGCTGCAGTAACTCTTGTCAGTGATTTTTGAGTCCTCAAAAATGAAATCTGTCTCTATTTCCATTGTTTCCCCATCTATTTCTCATGAAGTGATGGGACTGGACGCCATAATCTTAGCTTTTTCATGCCGAGGTTTAAGCCAGCCTTTTCACTCTATTGTTTCACCTTCATCAAGATATTCTTCAGTTCATCTTGGCTCCCTGCAAAGAGCTTGTGTCATCGGCACATCTGAGGTTGTTAATGTTTATCTGGCAATCTTGATTTCAGTTTGTGAGTCATCCATCCCAGCATTTCGCATGATGTACTCCACATAAAGTTAAATAACAGGGTGACAATATACAGCCTTGATGTACTCCTATCCCAATTTGGAACTGGCTCATTGTTCCATGTCTGGTTCTAACAATTGCTTCTTGATCTGTGTACAGGTTTCCAAGGTGGTCTGGAATGCCCGTCTCCTGAATTTTCCACAGTTTGTTGTGATCCACAAAGTCAAAGCCTTTAGTGTAGTCAATGAAGCAGGAGTATATGTTTTTCTGGAATTCCCTTGCTTTATCTATGATCCAGTGGATGCTGGCAATTTTATCTCTGGTTCTTCTGCCTTTTCTAAATCCAGCTTATAGTTCTGGAAGTCTCAGTTCAGTTCACATACTGTTGAAGCTTAGCTTGAAAGATGTTGAGCATTATATTGACAATATGTGAAATGAACCTAATTCTGTGATAGTTTGAATATTCTACGGCATTGTCCTTCTTTGAGATTAGAAAGAAAACTGACCTTATCCAGTCCTGGGGCCTCTGATGAGTTCTCCAAATTAGCTGGCATATTGAGTGCAGCACTTTATTGCCATTATCTTTTATTTTTATTTTTTTTAATTCTTATTTTAACTTTAGTTTACTTTACATTACTGTATTGGTGCAAGGAGAGGTCCCCAAGAGATGGTATGGGGTGGGAGGTGGGAGGGGATTCATGTCTGGGAACGCATGTACACTTGTGGTGAATTCATGCCATTATCTTTTAGGATTTGAAATAGCACAGCTGGAACTCCATCAACTCCACTAGCTTTGTTTTCTTGTAATGCTTCCTCAGGCCCACTTGACTTCACACTCCAGGACTTCTGGCTCTAGGTGAGTGATCACACCATCATGGTTATCTGGTTCATTAAGACCTTTTTTTAGATTTTTTTTTTTTTATTTTACAATACTGTATTGGTTTTGCCATACGTCAACATGAATCCACCATGGGTGTACATGTGTTCCCAATCCTGAACCCTACTCCTCCTCCCTCCCTCCCCATACTATCTCTCTGGGTCATCCCAGTGCACCAGCCCCAAGCATCCTGTATCCTGCATCGAGCCTAGACTTGGGATTCGTTCCTTATATGATATTATACATGTTTCAATGCCATTCTCCCAAATCATCCCACCCTCTCCCTCTCCCACAGAGTCCAAAAGACTGTTCTATACATCTGTGTCTCTTTTGCTGTCTCACATACAGGGTCATCATTACCATCTTTCTAAATTCCATATATATGTGTTAGCATACTGTGTTGATGTTTTTCTTTCTGGCTGACTTCACTCTAAAATTGGCTCCAGTTTCATCCACCTCATTAGAACTGATTCAAATGTATTCTTCTTAATGGCTGAGTAATACTCCATTGTGTATCTGTACCACATCTTTCTTATCTATTCATCTGCTGATGGACATCTAGGTTACTTCCATGTCCTGGCTGTTATAAACAGTGCTCTGATGAACATTGGTGTACACATGTCTCTTTCAATTCTGGTTTCCTCTGTGTGTATGCCCAGCACTGGGATTGCTAGGTCATAAGGCAGTTCTACTTCCAGTTTTTAAAGGAATCTCCAATATTCATCTGCTGATGGACATCTAGGTTACTTCCATGTCCTGGCTGTTATAAACAGTGCTCTGATGAACATTGGTGTACACATGTCTCTTTCAATTCTGGTTTCCTCTGTGTGTATGCCCAGCACTGGGATTGCTAGGTCATAAGGCAGTTCTACTTCCAGTTTTTAAAGGAATCTCCACACTGTTCTCCATTGTGGCTGCACTAGTTTGCATTCCCACCAACAGTGTAAGAGGGTTCTCTTTTCTCCACACCCTCTCCAGCATTTATTGCT
>SJYR01004826.1:1529-30941 GCA_006410655.1 Kobus ellipsiprymnus
AAAACACCAAAAACAAACAAACAAACAAAAAACACTGGCATATATGTGGAGTGCTCGCAATGGAGGGCCACAGCGGTTTGTCACATCCCAAGTTGTCATATACTTCCTGCACACTCACTTCTCAGGCTCCAGTGTGTTCTGCAAGGGCACTGCCCAAGTTGGCCCTGTTTTTCATGCACTTCCCAGGTCTAAGCTTCTCAAGATCCCGGGTGCTCTGCAAGGTCACAGACCCAGGTGGTCTGTATATTTTGTGCCCTTCCCAGGTCCAAGCAGCTCAAGCAACCTTGTGGGCCATGTGTCTTGAACCATTTATGATCCCAGGAAGTTGTGGTTAGCAATTGGGAGCGTGCTCACAGTTTGGTAGAAGATGTGGTGTCTGTGGCTGGGATTCCAACAGCCCCTTGCCCTCTGGCTCCAGCTGTTGCTTACCTGCCTTTCTGCCTTTGGGGGAGGATGGCCCTATAAAGCAGAAAGCTTGCACTTCTTTCATATTTGCTCACTCCTTTGTTCTGTGAGCACACCAGGGTTCCCCTTGTGGCATTAGAGCCTTTTGTGCAAAGTTTCCCTTTTTTACTGTCTCTCTGACAATCCCACAGGTTGAGTTGCTATCTCACATTAGCTCTCTCAGGTTGTCCTCAGGGCATTCAGGCCCAGTCCCTACCCTAAGAATGGATGATGCAGCTTGTAGCTTTCTGCCCAGCCCCCACTTGCTGGTGGCAGTCATGAATATTTGCCACTTCTCCATCTCTGCTAGTGGGTGTGGTTAGAAGCATATTCTGTGGGTTTTTTGTTTTTGTTTTGTTTGTTTGTTTCCTTTTAGTTATGTTATCCTTTAAGATTCCAAGGGTCCCCACAGAGACACCCGTGTTATGGTTCCCTACTGTGTGTAAACTTCTCTCTTTCACAGCTGCCTTCACAGGATGGGTTCCTAAATCCTTTATCTCTGTTTTCATCTATTCTATTCTGTCTTACTTCCTTTTGAAGAAACTGGGCTGCCTTTCTGGATGCCTGGAGTCCTCTGCTAGTGTTCAGCATTTCTTTTCTGAAGGTTGCTCAACATTCAACAGATCTTTTGATGGATTTTTGGGGTAGAAAGTGTTCTCCCTATCCTATTTCTCTGCCATGTTGGGGCTACCCCTAGAATTTTATAAAATTTTATATATTAAAAATGTGGCTGAAGATTCTCATGTATGAACTATTGAATTTTCCATATTTAACATATGAACCGGGGCAGAGATTTTCATTAATGAAATACGATTTTTTATTCATTTCCCTCATTGAGTTCTCAGTCTGAAAATTCATACAAAAAAACAATATATATTTTGTATATGAAAATGGACACAGATTCCCTAAAAGAATATATTGAATACTCTTTCAACTATCAATATTTGGGGGACAATGCCTACTTGAAATATGGAAATTTTTGATAACACGTATGAATATCTACACAGATTTTCCTACATTAAAATATGTATATCTCTTTACTTCATGTAAGAAAATCTAGGTGCTGATTTTCACATATGAAATAAAACTTCTCTGTAATGCCCATATAGAAATCTAAATACAGGTTTTCATACATGAAATATGCAGTTCTCTATATTTCATTTTGGAAAAGTTGGAAAGAGATTTTCTTACTAGACATGGAAATCTATATTTCACTTATGAAATCTCTAGGCAGATATTTACATATGTCAAATTTCTTTATATATCACGTGAAAATCTAATTACATATTTTTATGTTATGAAATATTAAATTCTCTGTATTTTTTCAATTTTTATTTTTACTTTATTTTGCTTTACAATACAGTATTGGTTTTGCCATACATTGACATGAATCCACCATGGGTATACATGAGTTCCTAATCCTGAACCCCCCTCCCACATCCCACCCCATATCATCTCTCTGGATATTCCCCGTGAACCAGCCCCAAGCATCCTGTATCCTGTATCGAACATAGACTAGTGATTCATTTCTTACATGACAGTATACATGTTTCAATGCCATTCTCCCAAATCATCCCACCCTCTCCCTTTCCCAAGAGTCTAAAAGTTCGTTTTATACATCTGTGTCTCTTTTGCTGTCTTGCAGACAGGGTTATCATTACCATCTTTCTAAAGTCCATATAAATGTGTTAGTATACTGTATTCAGTGTTTTTCTTTCTGGCTTACTTCACTCTGTATAATTGGCTCCAGTTTCATCCATCTCATTAGAACTGATTCAAATGTATTCTTTTTAATGGCTGAGTAAGACTTCATTGTGTATATGTACCACAACTTTCTTATCCATTCATCTGCTGATGGACATCTAGGTTTCTTCCATGTCCTGGCTATTGTAAACAGTGCTGCGATGAACATTGGGGTACCCGTGTCTCTTTTAATTCTGGTTTCTTCAGCGTGTTTGGCCAGCAGTGGGATTGCTGGGTCACAAGGCAGTTCTATTTCCAGTTTTTTAAGGAATCTCCACACTGTTCTCCATAGTGGCTCTACTAGTTAGGATTCCCACCAACAGTGTAAGAGTGTTCCCTTTCCTCCACACCCTCTCCAGCATTACTGGTTATAGATTTTTGGATCGCAGCCATTCTGACGGGAGTGAAATGGTACCTCATTATGGTTTTGATTTGCATGTCTCTGATAATGAGTGATGTTGAGCATTTTTTTGTATGTTTGTTAGCCATCCATCTTATTTGGAGGAATGTCTATTTAGTTCTTTTGCCCATTTTTTGATTGGGTCATTTATTTTTTCTGGAATTGAGCTGCATGAGTTGCTTGTAAATTTTTGAGATTAGTTTTTTGTCAGTTGCTTCATTTGCTATTATTTTCTCCATTCAGAAGGCTGTCTTTGTATACAAAAATTTGGGGACAGATTTTCCAGTGAAATTTCCAGTTTTCTATTTCTCACATAAAAAAAACCTAGATGTAGAATATACGATTAAGGTCCGTCTAGTCAAGGCTATGGTTTTTCCTGTGGTCATGTATGGATGTGAGAGTTGGACGGTGAAGGCTGAGCCCCAAAGAATTGATGCGTTTGAACTGTGGTGTTGGAGAAGACTCTTGAGAGTCCCTTGGACTGCAAGGAGATCCAACCAGTCCATTGTGAAGGAGATCAATCATGGGATTTCTTTGGAAGGAATGATGCTGGAGCTGAAACTCCAGTACTTTGGACAACTGATGCGAAGAGTTGATTCATTGAAAAAGACTCTGATGCTGGGAGGGATTGGGGCCAGGAGGAGAAGGGGACGACCCAGGATGAGATGGCTGGATGGCATCACGGACTCGATGGACGTGAGTCTGGGTGAACTCCGGGAGATGGTGATGGACAGGGAGGCCTGGCGTGCTGCGATTCATGGGATCGCAAAGAGTCAGACACGACTGAGCAACTGATCTGAACTGAGAATATACAACATGCAATATTGAATTTTCTGTATATCATGTACTAAACAATGCATGTATACTCTTCTCCATGAAATTTAGAATTCTGTTTATTTTACATAAGGAAATATAGGTGCTTATTTTCCTTAAAATATGTGACATTATCTTTATACCCCATATAACGGTTATTCTGCACACTCTCCTTCATTAAATATGGAATTTTCTATAAATCACATATGAAATTCTGGGCAAGGGATTTTCAAAGTTAACTATGGAATTCTATACATTTAACATATGAAATATGGATGAAAATGCTCCACTATGAACTATGGCCTTCTCTGTATTTCACATGTGAAAATATGGGTACATGCAGGCCAATATGTAATACTGAATCCTCTGTGTTTCCAAGGAGAAATCAGCACCATATGATATTCCTATATGATATATGAACTCTCTACATTTCACATATGAAAATCCAAGTGCTGGTTTTCCTATATGAAATATACAACAACTGATGTTTAATAAATGAACATTTAAGCATAATTTCCCTCCATGAAATGTGAAACTCTCTATTTTATATATGAAAATATGGCCTCCTATTTTTTTTTTTTTTTACATCAAATTTGTATTTCTCTATAACTCACATTAGAAATTTTGGTGCAGATTCTCCTATGTTAAACATGTAATTATCTCTTTAAACTATATATATCATGGCCATGATATTCTTGCATAAAATAGAAATCGTCTATATTACACATGTGAAAATCTGGGGGGAAACTTTTGGCATGAAATTTGGAATTTTCTACATTTAAGATAAGAAATGCAGATGACACCACCCTTATGGCAGAAAGTGAAGAGGAACTAGAAAGCCTCTTGATGAAAGTGAAAGAGGAGAGCGAAAAAGTTGGCTTAAAGTTCAACATTCAGAAAACGAAGATCACGGTATCCAGTCCCATCACTTCATGGGAAACAGATGGGGAAACAGTGGAAACAGTGTCAGACTTTATTTATTTAGGCTCCAAAATCACTGAAGATGGTGACTACAGCCATGAAATTAAAAGACGCTTACTCCTTGGAAGAAAAATTATGACCAACCTAGACAGCATATTAAAAAGCAGAGACGTTACTTTGATGACTAAGGTCCATCTAGTCAAGGCTATGGTTTTTCCTGTGGTCATGTATAGATGTGAGAGTTGGATTGTGAAGAAGGCTGAGCACTGAAGAACTGATGCTTTTGAACTGTGCTGTTGGAGAAGACGCTTAAGAGTCCCTTGGACTGCAAGAAGATCCAACCAGTCCATTCTGAAGGAGATCAGCCCTGGGATTTCTTTGAAAGGAATGCTGCTAAAGCTGAAACTCCAGTACTTTGGCCACCTCCTGCGAAGGTTTGAATTATTGGAAAAGACTGTGATGCTGGGAGGGATTGGGGAGCAGGAAGAGAAGGGGACAACAGAGGATGAGATGGCTGGATGGCATCACGGACTCGATGGACGTGAGTCTGAGTGAACTCCGGAAGTTGGTGATGGACAAGGAGGCCTGGCGTGCTGTGTGTGATTCATGGGGTCGCACAGAGTCGGGCACGACTGAGCAACTGAACTGAACTGAACTGAAGATAAGAAAATGTGGATATAGAATATATGATTAAAAAAAAATGTGGAATTGTTTTATTTCAATTAGAAACTGAATCAAATTCTCTCTAACAATCTGATCTATGATTTTCCTACATGATACATGGGCACCAATTTACATACATGAAATATGATAACTTCGTATAACACATGGGAACATATTGGCACATTATCCTACATGAAATATGAAATTTTCTATATTCAAATTTTAAAATCTGAATGAAGTTTTTTCCTTGTGAAATATGGACTCTTCTATATTTCAGATATGAAAACTCGACAAATTTTCTTACAAAAATTTGGATATCTGTATAGTTCACATGTGAATATCTGGAGTGACATTTTCTGACATGAAATACAGAATTCTCTATCACACAAGTAGATCTGGGTATAGATTTTTGTATGTGTCATATGAAATTGCTTATATTTCACATATGAAATCTGCAAGCAGATTTTTCTACATGAAATATGGACTGCTGTGTATTCCACATGTATAAATGAAGCCACATATTTGGCTGTAGATCGGGAGATTACTTCCTTACAAAAATATGAATTTATCTATATTTAAAATATAAAAATCTGTGAGCATATTTTTAACTAGAAATATAGACTTCTCTATATTTAAAATATAAAATTTTGGACACTTAAAAAAATTAAAGATGAAATTCTTTGGAAAAGAATACAACCAGCAAAAGCAAGACCTAATGTTGACTATGACCCAGGTCATCAGCTTCTTACTCTAAAATTCAGGCTGAAATTGAAGAAACTAGGGAAATCCACTAGGCCATTCATGTATGATCTAAATCAAATCCCTTATGATTGCACAGTGGAAGTGATGAATAGATTCAAGTGGTTAAATATGGTAGAAAGATTGCTTGAATAACTGTGGAGGGAGGTTCGTGACATTGTACATGAGGTGGTGACCATAAACACGCCCAACGGGAAAAAATGCAAGAAGTCAAAATGATTGTCTGAGGAGGACTTTAAAAAAAGAGCTGAGTTAAGAAGAGAAGAAGCAGGCAATGAAAAGAATGGAGTTGACAAAACTAAAGTTCTCTTCAAGAAAATTAGAGATACTAACGGCATATTTCATGCAAAAATGGTTAAAGGATGGAAATGGTCAGAACTTAACAGAATCAGAAGAGATTGAGAAGGTGTGTCAAGAATACAACAGAACTATAGAAAAAAGTCTTAATAACTCAGATAACTTCGATGGTGTAATCATTCTGCTATAGCCAGTCATCCTTGAATGTGAAGCCAAGTGTGTCCAAGAAAGCTATACTAGGAACAAAGCTAGTGGGTTTGTTGAAGGAATTCCAGCTGAGCTATTTGAAATCCTAAAAGATGATGCTGTCAATATGTTCAATAGGTCAGCAAATTTGAAAAACTCAGCTGTGGCCTCAAGATTAGAAAAGGTCAGTTTTCATTCTGATCCGTAAAAAAAGGTAAAGCCAGAGAAAGTTCAAAGTACCATACAATTTTATTAATTTCACATACAAGCAAGACTATATTCAAATTCTTTCAAACTAGACTTCAGCAGTATGTTAACTGAGAAATTTCAGGTGTACAAACAGTATTTGTAAAAGGCAAAATTACCAGAGATCAAATTGACAGTATCTGTTGGATCACTGACAAACAAAGGTATTCCAAAAATTATCTATTTCTGCTTCAGTGGTTACACTAAAGCCTTTGACTGTATGGATCACAACAAACTGAGGAAAATCCTTAAAGAGATAGGAAAACCAGGTCATCTTATCTGCCTCCTGAAAAACAAGTATGCAGGACAAGAAGCAACAGTTAGAATTGGACATGGAAAACAGACTGGCTCAAAATTGGGAATAGAAGACGTCATGGCTATATATTGTCTCTCTGCTTTTTAAATATGCAGAGTTCATCATGTGAAATGCTGGGCTGGATGAAACACAAGCTGAAATCAAGATTGCGGGCAGAAAAGAAAAGATAGAGATGGCTAAAAAACACATGAAAAGATGTTCAACATCAGTCAGTTCAGTTCAGTTCGGTTCAGTTCAGTCGTGTCCGACTCTTTGCGACCCCATGAACCACAGCACGCCAGGCCTCCCTGTCCATCACCATCTCCCGGAGTTCACCCAGACTCACGTCCATCGAGTCCGTGATGCCATCCAGCCATCTCATCCTCTGTTGTCCCCTTCTCCTCCTGCATCCAATCTCTCCCAGCATCAGAGTCTTTTCCAATGAGTCAACTCTTCGCATCAGGTGTCCAAAGTACTGGAGCTTCAGCTTCAACATCATTCCTTCCAAAGAAATCCCAGGGTTGATCTCCTTCAGAATGGACTGGTTGGATCGCCTTGCAGTCCAAGGGACTCTCAAGAGTCTTCTCCAGCACCACAATTCAAACGCATCAATTCTTCGGCGCTCAGCCTTCTTCACAGTCCAACTCTCACAGGAAAAACCATAGCCTTGACTAGACAGACCTTAGTCGGCAAAGCAATGTCTCTGCTTTTGAATATACTATCTAGGTTAGACATAACTTTTCTTCCAAGGAGTAAGTGTCTTTTAATTTCATGGCTGCAGTCACCATTTGTAGTGATTTTGGAGCCCAAAAAAATGAAGTCTGACACTGTTTCTACCATTTCCCCATCTATTTCCCATGAAGTGATGGGACCTCATGCCATGATCTTCGTTTTCTGAATGTTGAGCTTTAAGCCAACTTTTTCGCCCTCCTCTTTCACTTTCATCAAGAGGCTTTTTAGCTCCTCTTCACTTTCTGCCATAAGGGTGGTGTCATCTGCATATCTGAGGTTATTGATATTTCTCCCGGCAATCTTGATTCCAGCTTGTGTTTCTTCCAGTCCAGCGTTTCTCATGATGTACTCTGCATAGAAGTTAAATAAGCAGGGTGACAATATACAGCCTTGACATACTCCTTTTCCTATTTGGAACCAGTCTGTTGTTCCATGTCCAGTTCTAACTGTTGCTTCCTGACCTGCATACAGATTTCTCAAGAGGCAGGTCAGGTGGTCTGGTATTCCCATCTCTTTCAGAATTTTCCACAGTTTATTGTGATCCACACATCAAAGGCTTTGGCATAGTCAATAAAGCAGAAATAGATGTTTTTCTGGAACTCTCTTGCTTTTTCGATGATCCAGTGGATGTTGGCAATCGGATCTCTTGTTTCTCTGCCTTTTCTAAAACCAGCTTCAACATCAGGGAGTTCATGGTTCACATATTGCTGAAGCCTGGTTTGGAGAATTTTGAGCATTACTTCACTAGCATGTGAGATGAGTGAAATTGTGCGATAGTTTGAGCATTCTTTGGCATTGTCTTTCTTTGGAACTGGAATGAAAACTGACCTTTTCCAGTCCTGTGGCCACTGCTGAGTTTTCCAAACTTGCTGGCATATTGAGTGCAGCACTTTCACAGCATCATCTTTCAGGATTTGAAACAGCTCAACTGGAATTCCATCACCTCCACTAGATTTGTTTGCAGGCCCACTTGACTTCACATTCCAAGATGTCTGGCTCTAGATTAGGGATCACATCATCATGATTGTCTGGGTAGTGAAGATCTTTTTTGTACAGTTCTTCCATGTATTCTTGCCACTTCTTCTTAATATCTTCTGCTTCTGTTAGGTCCATACCATTTCTGTCCTTTATCGAGCCCATCTTTGCATGAAATGTTCCCTTGGTATCTCTAATTTTCTTGAAGAGATCTCTGGTCTTTCCCATTCTGTTCTTTTCCTCTATTTCCTTGCATTGATCGCTGAAGAAGGCTTTTTTATCCCTTCTTGGTATTCTTTGGAACTCTGCACTCAGATGCTTATATCTTGCTTTTCTCCTTCTCTTTTCACTTCTCTTCTTTACGCAGCTATTTGTAAGGCCTCCCCAGACATCCATTTTGCTTTTTTGCATTTCTTTAACAGGGGGATGGTCTTGATCCCTGTCTCCTGTACAATGTCACGAACCTCTGTCCATAGTTCATCAGGCACTCTATCTATCAGATCTAGACCCTTAAATCTATTCTCACTTCCACTGTATAATCATAAGGGATTTGATTTAGGTCATACCTGAATGGTCTAGCGGTTTTCCCTACTTTCTTCAATTTAAGTCCGAATTTGGGAATAAGGAGTTCATGATCTGAGCCACAGTCAGATCCCGGTCTTGTTTTTGCCGGCTGTATAGAGCTTCTCCATCTTTGGCTGCAAAGAATATAATCAATCTGATTTTGTTGTTGACCATCTGGCGATGTCAACGTGTAGAGTCTTCTCTTGTGTTGTTGGAAGAGGGTGTTTGCTATGACCAGTGCATTTTCTTGGCAAAACTCTATTAGTCTTTGCCCTGCTTCATTTCGCATTCCAAGGCTGAATTTGCCTGTTACTCCAGGTGTTTCTTGACTTCCTACTTTTGCATTCCAGTCCCCTATAATGAAAAAGGACATCTTTTTGGGGTGCTAGTTCTAAAAGATCTTGTAGGTCTTCATAAAACCGTTCAACTTCAGTTTCCTCAGTGTTACTGGTTGGGGCATAGACTTGAATAACTGTGATAATGAATGGTTTGCCTTGGAGACGAACAGAGATCATTCTGTTGTTTTTGAGATTGCATCCAAGTACTGCATTTCAGACTCTTCTGTTGACCGTGATGGCTACTCCATTTCTTCTGAGGGATTCCTGCCTGCAGTAGTAGAGGTAATGGTCATCTGAGTTAAATTCACCCATTCCAGTCCATTTTAGCTCGCCGATTCCTAGAATGTCGATAGATTCCCAACAGCAAATGAATGGATAAGGAAGTTGTGGTACATATATACAATTGAGTATTACTCAGCTAAAAAGGAGCAAATTTAAGTCAGTTCTAATGAGGGGGATAAATTTGGAGACTATTATATGGAGAGAAGTAACTGGAAAGAGAAAGAGAGATGCTGTTTATTAACACATGCATATGGAATTTATAAAGATGATACTGACAATCATACATGAAGGGCAGCAAAGGAGATACCGATGTAAAAAACAGACTTTTGCACTCATTTAGAGAAGACGACGATGGGAAGAATTGAGAGAATAACATTGAAACCTGTTATTATCAGAAAAATGCAAATCAAAACTGCAATGAGGTGTCATCACCAGTCAGAATGACCATCATCATTATGTCTACAAGAAATAAGTGCTGGAGAGGGTGTGGAGAACTGTTTGTGAGAATGCAAATTGGCACAGCCACTATAAAGAACAGTGTGAAGATTCCTTAAAAACCTGGGGATAGATCTCCCATCTGATCCAGCAGTACAGCTGCTCATACAGCTGTATTGCTCTGGAAAGGAAACCAGAACTGAAAGAAACACATGTGACCGCATGTTCCTTGCAACGCTATTTACAATAGTTAGGAAGCACCAGATGAAAGCAACCCAGATACCCAACAGCAAATGAATGGATAAGGAAATTGTGGTACATATATACAATTGAATATTACTCAGCTAAAAAGGAGCAAATTTAAGTCAGTTCTAATGAGGGGGATAACCTTGGAGACTATTATATGGAGAGAAGTAACTGGAAAGAGAAAGAGAGATGCTGTTTATTAACACATGCATATGGAATTTATAAAGATGATACTGACAATCATACATGAAGGGCAGCAAAGGGGATACAGATGTTAAAAACAGACTTTTGCACTCATTTAGAGAACAAGGCGATGGGAAGAATTGAGAGAATAACATTGAAACCTGTATGTTATCATATGTAAATACATGACCAGTTCAAGTGTGATGCATGAAGCCAGTCACCCAAAGCCCGTGCATGAGGACAACCCAGAGGGATAAAGTAGGAAGACAGGTGGTGATAGAGTAACAAGCAGGAAGGCCAGGGGGGTCTCTAATCAGAGGAAACAAGCTGCAAGTGTTGGACATTTTTTGGTCTCTGTCTTAAGTGGCAGGAGGAAATAAACAAATGTTAAGATTTCCCCCCTGTTCTATACAAATTTAAAAAGTGGTTTCTCTTAAAATTATGTGTTGCCAGCTGGCTGGCTACATCTGAACTTTAATTTTCTCAAACCTTGAGCTAACCAATGCATTTTTCTAATGGAAATGTTTATATTAAACTATGTTAATGAAATATGTATTTGCCCTAGACTCTCTTTCTTCAAATCAATTACACTTAAGACTCAGAACTGATGATGACTCAGCAAACCTGTATGTTTTACTCAGACATTGTTCTCCTAATCTATGTTAATGAAACAATGCATTTAGTTGGAGGCCTGCCTTTCTTCAAGATTCATGTCAATCATTTTATGGCCTGGGATGACTCACCTGGTGCCAATGTTATCTCAAAATTTATATTGTGAGTGAGTGAGGGTCCGGCTGCCACTCTGAATTTTAAGACATCTTGTTTCTCTAACAAACAGGTTGCTGATGGGCAACAGTGAAAATAGTGACAGACTTTACTTTTTTAGGCTTCAAAATCACTGCAAATTGTGACTGCAGCCATGAAATTAAAAGATGCTTGCTCCGTGAAAGAAAAGTTATGACCAACCTAGACAGCATATTAAAAAAAAAAAAAAAAAAATGACATTACTTTGCCAACAAAGGTCTGTCTAGTCAAAGTTATGGTTTTTCCAGTAGTCATGTATGGATGTGAGAGTTAGACTATAAAAAAAAAAAAAAAAAAAAAAAAGCTGAGTACCGAAGAATTGATATTTTTGAACTGTGGTGTTTGAGAAGACTCTCTAGAGTCCCTTGGACTGCAAGGAGATCAAACCAGTTCATCCAAAAGGATATCAGTCCTAACTATTCACTGGAAGGATTGATTCTGAAGCTGAAACTCCAATACTTGGGCCATTTGATGTGAAGAACTGACTCCTTAGAAAAGACCCTGATGCTGGGGAGAGATAGAAGGCAGGAAGAAAAGGAAACAACAGAGGATAAGATGGTCAGATGTCCTCACTGACTCAGTGAAAATGAATTTGAGTAAAATCCAGGAATTGGTGATGGACAGGGAAGCTTGGAGTTCTGCAGTCCATGGAGTTGCAAATAGTTGGACATAACTGAGCAACTAAACTGAACTGAACTGATAGGTATACTACTAAAGGATAGCAGGAGGGCGTTCTATCCCTCCCCTTCTGATGTCTATGTCAAAAGTTTTCTCTATCTCTTTTATACTTCAATAAAACTTTATTACACAAAAGTTCTGAGTGATCAAATCTCATCACTGACCTGGATTGAATTATTATCTTCCAGAGACCAAGAATCCCTGTCTTTTGTGGTTCAACAATAATCTTTCAGTGGGAGGCGTTCAGGATGGGAGGCACACACGTATCAGTTTAGTTCAGTCTAAGTTGGCTCCAATGCTTTTGAACTGTGGTGTTGGATAAGACTCTTGAGAGTCCCTTGGACTGCAAGGAGATCCAACCAGTCCATTCTGAAGGAGATCAATCCTGGGATTTCTTTGGAAGGAATGCTGCTAAAGATAAAACACCAGTACTTTGACCACCTCATGCAAAGAGCTGACTCATTGGAAAAGACTTTGATGCTGGGAGGGATTGGGGGCAGGAGAAGGGGACGACAGAGGATGAGATGGCTAGATGGCATCACTGACTCGATGAGCATGAGTTTGCATGAACTCTGGGAGTTGGTGATGGACAAGGAGGCCTGGCATGCTGCAATTCAAGGGGATGCAAAGAGAGTCGGACATGACTGAGTGACTGAACTGAACTGAACTGAACTCTCTGTGACTCCAGCGAATGTATAACACCAGCTTCCATGTCCAACCCCAACACCTAGAGCTTGCTCAAACTCATGACCATTGAGTAGGCAATGCCATCCAACCATCTCATCCTCTCTCTTCCCCTTTCCCTACTGCCCTCAGTCATTCCCAGCATCAGGGTCTTTATCAGTGTGTCAGTTCTTTGCATCAGGTGGCCAGAATACTGGAGTTTCAGCTGTCAGCCCTTCCAATGAACATCCAGGCCTGATTTCCATTAGGATTGACTGGTTTGATCTCCCGGTAGTCCAAGGGGCTGTCAGGAATCTTCTCCAACGCCACAGTTCAAAATCATCAATTTTTCCACGCATGTTTTGATTCATGTCGATGTATGGTAAAACCATCACAATATTATATAGCAATTATTCTCCAATGGGGGGGAAAAAAAAAAATGCTGGGAGACATATCAACAACCTCGGATGTGCTGATGATACCACCCTATTGGAAGGAAGTGAAGAGGAACCAAAGAGCTTTAGATGAAGGTGAAAGGGGATAGTGAAAAAGCTAGCTTAAAATCGAACATTTAAAAAGCAAAGACCAAGGCATTTGCTGTCATCACTTCATGGCAAATAGATGGGGGAAAAACTGGAAACAGAGACAGATTTTACTTCCTTGAACTCCAAAATCATTGCAGATGGTGAATGTAGCCAAGCAATCAAGATACTTTTTCCTTGAAAGAAAAGCTATTATAAACCTAGACAGCATATTTAAAACCAAAGATATTACTGACAACGATCGGTATAGTCAAAAGGATGTGTTTGTTTGTTTGTTTTTTCAGTACCCATGTATGGATGTGACTGTTGGAACATAATGAAGGCTGAGTACTGAAGAATGGAGGTTTTCAAACTGTGGTGATAGAGAAAACTCTTGCGAGACCCTTGGTGAGCTAGGAGATCAATCCTGTCGATCCTAAAGGAAATCAACCCTGCATATTTATTGGAAGGACTGAAACAGAAGCTCCAGTATTTTGACCACCTGTTATTAAGAGCCAATGCTTTGGGTAATCTCCTGATGCTGGGGAAGATTGAGGCAGGAGGAGAAGCAAGCACTAGAGAATGAGATGGTTGTTTGGCATACTGACTCAATGGACATAAATTTGGGTAAACTTAGGGAGACAATGAAGGACAGAGAAGCCTAGTGTGCTGCAACACATGAAGTCAAAACGAGTCTGACATGACTTAGCAACTGAAAAACAACGTTTTACGTGAGAAGAAATAGGCACAGAACATAATGAATGAAACACTGAATGTTTTCTGTGTATATGGAAATCTTGCCCAAGCTATTCCTATGCAGAATAAAGAACTGTCTATATTTCACATACAAACATCTTGGTGGGTGATTTTCTATATTAATATGGAATTTTCATTAGTATATAAGTGAATATCTAGTCAGAGATTTCCTATTAAAGTATGGAATTCGGTGCACTGAATTTATTAGCCTTTGGACTCACATTTACTTAAAAGAAATTTGGAATTCTTAATTTTTCACATATGAACACCTTGATACCAATTTTTCCTACGTGGATTATGGAACTAATTCCATGTTTCCCATACGGAAATTTGGGCCTCTTAAGTTAAATGACATATGAAAACTCTATATTTCACTTATGACAATATGGGCATGTAATTTTCTCACATGTAGTGTGAATTTTTTTAAAATTTAAATTTATTTATTTTAATTGGAGGCTAATTACTTTACAATATTGTATTGGCTTTGCCATACATCAACAAAAACCCATCATGGGTATACATATGTTCCCCATCCTGAACTCCCCTCCCACCTCCCTTCCTATACCATCCCTCTGGGTCATCCCAGTGCACCAGCTCCTAGCTTCCTGTATTCCGCATCGAACCTGGACTGGCGATTCATTTCGTATATAATATTATACATGTTTCAATGCCATTCTCGCAAATCATCCCACACTCTCCCTCTCCCACAGAGTCCAAAAGACTGTTCTACATATCTATGTCTCTTTTGCTGTCTCGCATACAGGGTTATTGTTACCATCTTTCTAAAGTCCATATATATATGCGTTAGTGTACTGTATCGGTCTTTTTCTTTCTGGCTTACTTCACTCTGTATAATCGGCTCCCAGTTTCATCCATCTCATTAGAACTGATTCAAATGTATTCTTTTTAATGGCTGAGTAAGACTTCATTGTGTATATGTGCCACAACTTTCTTATCCATTCATCTGCTGATGGACATCTAGGTTTCTTCCATGTCCTGGCTATTATAGACAGTGCTGCGATGAACATTGGGGTACGCGTGTCTCTTTTAATTACGGTTTCTTCAGCGTGTATGGCCAGCAGTGGGATTGCTGGGTCATAAGGCAGTTCTATTTCCAGTTTTTTAAGGAATCTCCACACTGTTCTCCATAGTGGCTCTACTAGTTAGGATTCCCACCAACAGTGTGAGAGTGTTCCCTTTCCTCCACACCCTCTCCAGCATTACTGTTTATAGATTTTTGGATCGGAGCCATTCTGACGGGAGTGAAATGGTACCTCATTATGGTTTTGATTTGCATGTCTCTGATAATGAGTGATGTTGAGCACCTTTTCATGTATTTGTTAGCCATCTGTGTGTCTTCTTTGGAGGAATGTCTATTTAGTTCTTTGGCCCATTTTTTGATTGGGTCATTTATTTTTCTGGAATTGAGCTGCATGAGTTGCTTGTAAATTTTTGAGATTAGTTGTTTTTCAGGTGCTTCATTTGCTATTATTTCCTCCCATTTTGAAGGCTGTCTTTTCACCTTGCTTATAGTTTCCTTTGTTGTGCAGAAGCTTTTAATTTTAATTAGGTCCCATTTGTTTATTTTTGCTTTTATTTCCAATATTCTGGGAGGTGGGTCATTGAGGATCCTGCTGTGATGTATGTCGGAGAGTGTTTTGCCTATGTTCTCCTCTAGGAGTTTTATAGTTTCTGGTCTTACATTTAGATATTTAATCCATTTTGTGTTTATTTTTCTGTATGATGTTAGAAAGTGTTCTAGTTTCATTCTTTTACAAGTGGTTGGCCAGTTTTCCCAGCACCACTTACTAAGGAGATTGTCTTTTACCATTGTATATTCTTGCCTCCTTTGTCAAAGATTGGGTGCCCGTAGGTGTGTGGATTTATCTCTGGGCTTTCTATTTTGTTCCATTGATCTATATTTCTGTCTTTGTGCCAGTAGCATAATGTCTTGATGACTGTAGCTTTGTAGTAGAGCCTGAAGTCAGGCAGGTTGATTCCTCCAGTTCCATTCTCCTTTCTTAAGATTGCTTTGGCTATTCGAGGATTTTTGTATTTCCACACAAATTGTGAAATTATTTGTTCTAGCTCTGTGAAAAATACCGTTGGTAGCTTCATAGGAATTGCATTGAATCTATAGATTGCTTTGGGTAGTATACTCGCTTTCAGTATATTGATTCTTCCGATCAATGAACATGGTATATTTCTCCATCTATTAGTGTCCTCTTTGGTTACTATCACCAGATTTTATAGTTTTCTATAGATAGGTCTTTAGTTTCTTTAGGTAGATATATTCCTAAATATTTTACTCTTTTTGTTGCAATGGTGAATGGAATCGTTTCCTTAATTTTTCTATTTTCTCAATATTAGTGTATAGGAGTGCGAGCGATTTATGTGTGTTGATTTTATATCCTGTAACTTTACTATATTCTTTGATTAGCTCTAGTAATTTTCTGGTGGAGTCTTTAGGGTTTTTATGTAGAGGATCATGTCATCTGCAAACAGTGAAAGTTTTACTTCTTCTTTTCCAATTTGGATTCCTTTTATTTCTTTTCCCGCTCTGATTGCTGTGGCCAAAACTTCCAGAACCATGTTGAATAGTAGTGGTGAAAGTGGGCACCTTTCTCTTGTTCCTGACTCTAGGGGAAATGCTTTCAATTTTTCACCATTGAGGATAATGTTTGCTGAGGGTTTGTCCTATGTAGCTTTTATTATGTTGAGGTATGTTCCTTCTATTCTTGCTTTCTAGAGAGTTTTTATCATAAATGGATGTTGGATTTTTTTAAAAGGCTTTCTATGCATCTATTGAGATAATAATATGGCTTTTAATTTTCAATTTGTTAATGTGGTGTATCACATTGATTGGTTTGCAGATACTGAAGAATACATGCACCACTTGGATAAAGCTCACTTGGCCATGGTGTATGATCTTTTTAATGTGTTGTTAGATTCTGATTGCTATAATTTTGTTAAGGATTCTTGCATCTATTTTCATCAGTGATATTGGCCTGTAGTTTTCTTTTCTTTTTTTGGCATCTTTGTCAGGTTTTGGTATTAGGGTGATGGTGGGCTTATAGAATGAGTTTGTAAGTTTACCTTCCTCTGCAATTTTCTGGAAGAGTTTGAGTGGGATAGGCGTCAGCTCTTCTCTAAATTTTTGGTAGAATTCAACTGTGAAGCCGTCTGGACCTGGGTTTTCATTTGCTGGAAGATTTCTGAGTACAGTTTCAATTTACATGCTTGTGATGGGTCTGTTAAGATTTTCTATTTCTTCCCGGTTCAATTTTCGAAAGTTGTGCTTTTCTAAGAATTTGTCCATTTTTTCCACGTTGTCCATTTTATTGGCATATAATTGCTGATAGTAGTCTCTTATGATTCTTTGTATTTCTGTGTCATCTGTTTTGATCTCTCCATTTTCATTTCTAGTTTTATTGATTTGATTTTTCAAATGAAGAAGAAGGAGAAGGAGAAGGAGAAAGAAAAGATTAATAAAAAGAAGAAGAGGAAGAAGGAAAAGAAGGAGAAGAAGAGGAAGGAGAAGGAGAAGAAGAAAAGAGGAAGACGGAGAAGAAGGAGGAGAAGGAGGAGAGGAAGAAGAAGGAGAAGAAGAAGAAGAAGGAAAAGAAGAAGAGGAAGAAGGAAAAGAAGAAGAAGGAGAAAGAGGAGGAGGAGGAGAAAAACAGAATTAGCAGAAGGGGAGAAATCATAAAGATCTGAGCAGAAATAAATGAAAAAGAAATGAAATAAACAATAATAAACTTAGCAAAACAAAAAGTTGTTTCTTTGAGAAGATAAACAAAACTGACAAACCCTTAGGCAGGCCATCAAGGAAAAAAGAGAGAAGAATCAAATCAACAAAATTAGATATGAAAAGGGAGAGGTTACAACAGACTATGCAGAAAAACAAAGGATTATAAGAGACCATTATGAGCAACTATATGGCAACAAAATATATAACCTGAAAAAAATGGGACGATTCTTAGAAAGGTTCAGTCTTGAATAAATAGAAATTATGAACAATCCAATTACAAGCACTGAAATTGAAGCTGTGATTTAAAAAAATCTCCCCCAAAACTAATGTCCAGGACCACATGGCTTCATTGAAGAAGTCTATCAGAGATTTAGAGAAGAGCTAACGCCTATCTTTTTAAAGTACTTTCAAACATTGTGGAGGAAGGAACACTTCCAAACTTGTTCTACAAGGCCATCATCTCTCCGATACCAAAACCAGGCCAAGTTAACATAAACAATAAAATAAAATAAAACTACAGGCCAATATTACTGATGAACAGAGACGGAAAATCCCTCAACAAAATTTTACCAAACAGCATTCAGCAACACATCAAAAAGCTTATGCATCGTGATCAAGTTGGGTTTATTCCATGGTTGCAAAGATTCTTCAGTATACGGAAATCAATCCATGTGATACGCCATATTATATATTGAAAGATTAAAAAAAAGGTTTTATCATAGCAATAGATGCTGAACAAGTCTTTCACAAAAGTCAGCACCCATTTATGATTGCAAGTCTTCAAAAAATGGGCATAGAAGAAACCTACCTCAACATAGTAAAGCCATATATGATATGCCTATAGCAAACGTTATTCTCAACAGTGAGAAACTGAAAGCATTCCCCCTAAGATCAGGAAAAGACAAGGGTGTTCACTTTCACCCCTACTATTCAACATAGTTCTGGAAGTCCAAGCTACAAAAACCAGAGGAGAAACATAAATACAAGGAATTCAGACCAGAAAAGAAGAAATAAAACTCTGACTGTTTGCAGATGACATGGTTCTGTACATAGAAAACCCTAAAGATAATATCAGAAAATTACTTGAGCTAATCAGTGAGTGCCAAAGCCTTTGACTGTGTGGATCACAATAAACTGGAAAATTCTGAAAGAAATGGGAATTCCAGACCACCTGACCTGCCTCTTGAGAAATCTGTATGCAGGTCAGGAAGCAACAGTTAGAACTGGACATGGAACGACAGACTGGTTCCAAATAGGAAAAGGAGTCTGTCAAGGCTGTATATTGTCACCCTGCTTATTTAACTTACATGCAGAGTACATCATGAGAAACGCTGGACTGGAAGAAACACAAGCTGGAATCAAGATTGCCGGGAGAAATATCAATAACCTCAGATATGCAGATGACACCACCCTTATGGCAGCAAGTGAAGAGGAGCTAAAAAGCCTCTTGATGAAGGTGAAAAGGAGAGCGAAAAAGTTGGCTTAAAGCTCAACATTCAGAAAACGAAGATCATGGCATGCGGTCCCATCACTTCATGGGAAATAGATGGGGAAATAGTAGAAACAGTGTCAGACTTTATTTTGGGGGGCTCCAAAATCACTGCAGATGGTGACTGCAGCCATGAAATTAAAAGACGCTTACTCCTTGGAAGGAAAGTTATGACCAACCTGGATAGTATATTCAAAAGCAGAGACATTACTTTGCCAACTAAGGTCCGTCTAGTCAAGCCTATGGTTTTCCCTTTGGTCATGTATGGATGTGAGAGTTGGACTGTGAAGAAGGCTGAGTGCCAAAGAATTGATGCGTTTGAACTGTGGTGCTGGAGAAGACTCTTGAGAGTCCCTTGGACTGCAAGGAGATCCAACCAGTCCATTGTGAAGGAGCTCAATCCTGGGATTTCTTTGGAAGGAATGATGCTGGAGCTGAAACTCCAGTACTTTGGCCACCTCATGTGAAAAGACTCTGATGCTGGGAGGGATTGGGGGCAGGAGGAGAAGGGGACGACCCAGGATGAGATGGCTGGATGGCATCACGGACTCGATGGACGTGAGTCTGGGTGAACTCCGGGAGATGGTGATGGACAGGGAGGCCTGGTGTGCTGCGATTCATGGGGTCGCAAAGAGTCAGACACGACTGAGCGACTGAACTGAATCAGTGAATTTAGCAAAGTTGAAGGATACAAAATTGATACACAGAAATCCCATGCATTTCTCGGGATCTACGCCACACACGAGGTCGGGGGCAGTGGCCAAGAGGCGTAATCCCACGTCCAAGGAGTGGTGGCTGCTCTTGTGCAGGAGGGTCGAGAGGAACTACATCCTGGGCCATAAATCTATCCTTGGTAAATTTTAAAAGCTTGAAATCATTTCAAGCATTTTTTTTTTTTTCATATCACAAAGTGGTAAAAATAGCTGTCAACTATAGGAATAAAAAACTATTAAATACGCAAACATATGGAGGCTAAACAACATGCTTTGATAGCCAACAAATCATGGAAGAAATAAGCAAAATGAAATCAAAATATGCCTAGAAACAAATGAAACTATGACAATCCAATACCTATGGGATTTATTAAAAGCAGTGCTAAGAAAGAGGTTCATAGCAATGTAAGCTTACCTCAGAAATGAGAGAAACATTAAAAAACCTCAACTTTACATTTAAAACAACTGGAAAGCAGATAAACAGAAGAATCCCACAATTAGTTGAAAGAAAGTAGTCATAAACATAAGAGTAGAAGTAGGTTGAAAAAGAAATGAAGGGGACTGTACTAAAAGTCAACAACACTAAAAGCTGCTTCTTTGAGAAGATAAATAAAATGGATAAACCATTAGCCAGACTCATCAAGAGAAAAAGAAAAAAAAAAAAAAAGATACCTCAAATCAGCAAAATTGGAAATAAGAATGGAGAAACCACAAAAGACAACACAGACATACAAAAGATTGTAAGTGATTACTTTGAAAAATTATATGCCAAATAAAATGGACAACTTGGGAAAAATGAATGAGTACTTAGAAAAGTATAACCTTCCAAAATTGAACCAGGTAAAAATAGAAAAAATTTAACAGGTGCATCACAAGCATGGAAATGAAACTGTAATAAAAAGTCTTCCAACAAACAAAAGTCCAGGGCCAGATGCCTTCACAGGTAAGTTCTACCAAAAATTTAGAGAAGAGCTAACACCTATCCTACTGAAACACTTCCAGAAAGTTGCAGACGAAGGAAAACTCCCCAAATTGTTCTTTGAGACCACCATCACTCAAATACCAAAACTGAAAAAGATGAGATAAAAAAGAAAACTACAGACCAATATCACTGAGGAACATGGATACAAAAATCCTCAACAAAACTCTAGCAAATAGAATCCAATCCTATATTAAAAATATCATACATCTTGACCAAGTGGACTCTATCATGGTGATACAGGATTCTTCAATACTTGCAAATTAACTCATGCAATACACCATATTAAAAATTAAAAGATAAATACCATATGATTATCTCAGTAGATGAACAGATCATTTGACAAAATTCAGCACATATTTACGATTTAAAAAAAAAAAAAAACTCTTTAGGAAACAGGGATAGAAGGAACACACATCATCATAATAAAGTCACATATGAAAATCCCGCCTCAAACATTATCCTAAATGGCAAAAAATTGAAAGCATTTCCTCTAAAATCAGGACAACTAAAGGGTATGTACTCTCACCACTACCATTCAACATAACTTGGGAAGTCCTAGCCGTAACAATCAGAGAAGAAAAAGAAAAGTAATCCAGAATGGTAAGAAAAAAAGTATTAAAACTCTCACGTTTGCAGATAATATGATTCTCTACGTGGAAATCCCTAAGAGTACCACCAGAAAGTTACTTGAACTCTGATGTTGCAGGGTAAAAAATTAATACACAGAAATACCTTGCTTTCCTATAAACTATTCTTATAAACTAAAGAATGAAAAAAGAGAAACAGAAATTAAGGAAATAATCCCATCCATCACTGTAACAAAAATAATACATTAAGTTCAGTTCAGTTCAGTTCCGTAGCTCAGTCGTGTCCTACTCTGTGCGACCCCATGAACCACAGCACGCCAGGCCTCCCTATCCATCACCAACTCCCGGAGTTCACCTAAACTCATGTCCATCGAGTCAGTGATGCCATCCAGTCATTTCACCTTCTGTTGTCTCCTTCTCCTCCTGACCACAATCCCTTCCAGCATCAGAGTCTTTACCAATGAGAACTCTTTGCATGAGGCAGCCAGAGTACTGGAGTTTCAGCTTTAGCATCAGTCCTTCCAATGAACACCCAAGGACTGATCTCCTTTAGAATGGACTGGTTGGATCTCCTTGCAGTCCATGGGACTCTCAAGAGTCTTCAATGCCACAGCTCAAAAGCGCCAATTCTTCAGCACTCAGCGTTCTTCACAGTCCGACTCTCACATCCATACATGACCACTGGAAAACCCACAGCCTTCACTAGACGGACCTTTACTCAGGAATAAATTTACCTGAAGAAACAAAATACCTATATATACAAAACTGCAAAGCAGTGACGAAAGAAATCATGGGTGACACAAACAGATGGAGAAATATAACGTGTTCTTGGTTTGGAAGAAACAATATAGTGAAAACGAGTAAACTATCCAAAGCAATCTATATATTCAATGCAATCCCTATCTAGCTACCAATGGTATTCTTTACAGAACTAGAACAAAGTATTTTAGAATTTGTATGGAAACACAAAAAAGTTTGAATAGCCAAAAGAATCTTGAGAAAGAAGAGTGGGAATAGAGGAATCAACCTTCCTGACTTCAGACTATACTACAAAGCTACAATCAGTAGGACCGTATGTTACTGACAACAAACACAAAAATATAAATCAATGGGACAAAATAGAAAGCCAAGAGAAAAATCCTATGGATCACGGGCATCGTATCTCTGACAAAGAGGGCAAAGATACACAATGGAGAAATGACAATCTTTTAAACAAGTAGTGCTGAGGAAATGGTCAACAACCTGTAAGAAAGGAAACAAAATCACTTTCCAACTCCATTCAGTTCAGTTCAGTTCGGTCGCTCAGTTGTGCCCAACTCTTTGCGAACCCATTAACCACAGCACACCAGCCTCCCAGTCCTTCACCAACTCCCAGGATTTACCCAAAATCAGGTCCATTCAGTTAGTGAAGCCATCCAACCATTCCAACCTCTGTCATTCTCTTCTCCTCCTGCCCTCAATCTGTTCAAGCATCAGGGTCATTTCAAATGAGTCAGCTCTTCTCATCAGGTGGCCAAAGTATTGGAGATTCAGCTGCAACATCAGTCCTTCCAACGAACACCCAGGACTGATCTCCTTTAGGATGAACTGGTTGGATCCCCTTGCAGTCCAAGGCACTCTCAAGAGTTTCTGCAACACCACATTTCAAAAGCATCAATTCTTCAGTGCTCAGCTTTCTTCACAGTTCAAGTGTCTCATTCATACACGACCACTGGAAAAACCATAGCCTTGACTAGACGGACCATTGTTGGCAAAATATCTCGGCTTTTGAATATGCTATCTAGGTTGTTCATAATGTTTCTTCCAAGGAGTAAGCGTCTTTTAATTTCGTGGCTGCAGTCACCATCTGCAGTGATTTTTGGACCCCCCAAAATAAACTCTGACACTGTTTCCACTGTTTCCCCATCTATTTCCCATGAAGTGATGGGGCCAGATGCCACGATCTTCGCTTTCTGAATGTTGAGCTTTAAGGCAACTTTCTCACTCTCCACTTTCACTTTCATCAAGAGGCTCTTTAGTTCCTCTGCACTTTCTGCCATAAGGGTGGTGTCATCTGCATATCTGAGGTTATTGGTATTTCTCCCAGCAATCTTGATTCCAGCTTGTGCTTCTTCCAGCCCAGCGTTTCTCATGATGTACTCTGCATACAAGTTAAATAAGCAGGGTGACAATACACAGCCTTGACATACTCCTTTTCCTATTTGGAACCAGTCTGTGGTTCCATGTCCAGTTCTCATTGTTGCTTCCTGATCCGCATATAGGTTTATCAAGAAACAGATAAGGTGGTCTGGTATTCCCATCTCCTTCAATTACTTACCTATAAAAAAATAACTCATTTAAGTCAGTCCTAATGAGATAATGAAATGAGCCTATTAAAGAGAATTAAGTAAGTCAGAAAAAGAAACCCCAATATATTAACCCATGTATTTGGAATTTAAAACAATGGAAATGACAACCCTAAATGTAAGACAGATGTTAAAGAACAGACTTTTGGAGTATGTGGGAGAAGGGATGACTTGAGAGAAATCATTCTAATGTGCATGTAGCCATATATATGCAAAGTAGTTAACCAGTGAAAGTTTGGTGGAAGCAGGACACTGAAAGCTGGTGCTCTGGCACAACCCAGAGGGATAGTATGGTAAGAGAGGTGGGAGGGGTGTCCAGGATGTTTGGACACACGTACATCCATGGCTGATTCATGTTGAAGTATGGTAAAAACCTCAATAATGTAAAGTAAATTGTCTCTAATTAAAATAGTTTTATTAAAATATAATTCTACATTTATGAACATTTACATCCACATTTTCACTTAATATAGAAAATTACATACTTAATGTATGAAAATCTCTAAGATTTTGAATTACATAAAATTTCATATTTCATTTAAAAAGTCTGTGCTCAATTTTTATATGTAAAACATAGAGATAGCATATTTTATCTATGAAAATAAACCCTAGATTCATATATATGAAATATAGATAATTCCATATTTCATTTATAAGTATTTGTGTCCTGATTTTCATAGACCAAATATAAAGAATTCCATATTTCATACAGTGTTATCTGTTGTACAGTTTATATATGTGAAATCCAGAGAACTCCATATTACATACAGTAAAATGGGTGTCGATTTTTATACAGTTATCCTAGATAATACTACATTTCACATAGGAAAACCTTCAAACAGATTTTCGTATCTGGAAAGTAGAAAATTCATGTTTCATATTGAAAATTTGACCCCAACTATCACATTTGAAAGGACAACACCATATTTTTGGTAGCAAATCTGCATGCAGAATTTCATATACAAAGTAAAAAAATTCCATATATCATGTAGGAAAATCTACATCCAGATTGTTATATGGCAAATATCAAGAATTCCAGAAGTTTATTAGGAAAATCTGCACTCAGATTTTATTATGTAAATTATTATACAAAATCCATTTTTTTTTATGTAGGATAGTCAACACTTAGGTTTTCATAGATTAAATACAAAGGACTCTGTATGTCATGTGGGGAAATTGGAGCTCAGATTTTCAGATGTCAAATATAGAGAATTGCACAATACATGTAAACAAACACTTGCCCTATGTTCATATACGCAGTATAGGGAATTAAAATTTTCATATTAAAAAACCTGTACCATGCACATATGAGATATATAGAATTCCAGATTTCTTGCAGGAAAACCTGGGCACAAGTTACCAAATGTAAAATATAAAGCTTTGTGTATCTCAGGTGGCACTAGTGTTAAAAAAAAAAAAAAAGAAAGAAAAAAAAAAAAAAAAACAGACAACGCAAGTAAGACATAAAAGATGCCGATTCTATCCCTGGGTCAGGGAGATTCCCTGGATAAGTGGATAGCAACCCATTTCCATAGTTTTGCCTGGATAATCCCATAGACAGAGAAGACTGTCAGTCTTCAGTCCATTGGTTTGTACAGAGCTGGACATGACTGAAAGAAGTTAGCACACATCACATCTCATGCAAGAATATCTTTGCTTAGATTTTCATATATAAAATATAGAAATTGCCTATTTCACATTGGAAATATTCACATGCACAATATTGAGAAGTCTATATTCCAAGTTGGAAAATCTACTCCCTAATTTTCAAATGTGAAATATAGAGTATTGAATATATCATATAACAAAATCAGTTCAGTTCAGTTCAGTTCAGTCACTCAGTCGTGTCCGACACTGTGCGACCCCATGAACAACAGAACGCCAGGCTTCCCTGTCCATTACCAACTCCCGGAGTTACCCAAACCCATGTCTATTCAGTCAGAGATGTCATCCAACCATCTCATCCTCTGTCGTCCCTGTCTCCTCCCACCTGCCATCTTTACCAGCATCAAGGTCTTCTTAAATGAGTCAACTCTTCGCATCAGGGTGGCCAAAGTATTGGAGTTTCAGCTTCAACATCAGCCATTCTAACGAACATAGACACCCAAATTTTCATATGTGAACTATAGGAAATTCCACTCATGTAAAATAATTGTTGCTCAGATATTTGTATGTGAAATATAGATAATTAAATGCTTCATGTAAAAAAATCTGAGACACTGTGTACCTATGTGAAACAGAGAGGATCCTAATTTCATGTGGGCATGTTTACACTTAGATTTACCAAAGTGATATATAGAGAATTCCATATTTTATACAGGAAAATCCATGTCAAGATTTACATATATGAATGATTGAAAGTTCTATATTTCATGTAGGAAAATCTGAATCCAGAATTCCATGTGCAAAATACTGAGAATTTCACATTTCACATTGGAAAGGCAGTACTCAAATTTCCTTATGTGAAATTCAGGATATTGATATTTCCTGTAGGAAAATCAGCCACCAGACTTTCATATGTTAAATACAGCAAATTCCAACTGTTATGTTTGAAAATCTGTAACCAGATTTTCTCGTATGAATTATGGATATTGTAAAATTTCATGGTGAAAATTCCACGCTCATATGTTTATATGTAAAATATAAGAATCCCATATTTAATGTAAAAGATCTGTACCATGTTCCCCACATATGAAGTATAAAAATTCACATTTCAGACAGGAGCATCTCTTCCCAAGTTTTCATATATGAAATAAGGAGAATTTTATCATTCAAGTCATAGAAACTGCACCAAGATTATACTTGTGAACAATGTATAATTCCACGTTACATTTTAGACAATCTTCATTTGAGATTTCACATGTGAAATATAGAGAATTTCATATTTTGTGTAGGAAAATTTATGTTCAGATTTTTTTATGTTAAACAGAGAGAATTCTATACTGTCTATAGTATGGAATCTACACTTAGTTTTTCATAAGTGAAATATAGAGAATTGCAGAGTTTATGTCAAAAAGTTTGTATCCAGGTTTTAATATGAAAGTATACAAAAATTAGATCTCATGATGGAAAATCTGCATTAGATTTTCACATGTGAAACACGGAGGATTCCATTCAAATTTCATGTAAGAAAATTCACCTAGATTTTAATTTGTGAAGTATAAAGACTTCTATAGCCCACAGTGGAAAAAAAAAACCCAGCCAGTATTTTTTTAATGAAAATTTTAAACTTTTATTTTTAACTTAAGTTAAGCTATACCCTGATAATCATATATAATTTATAGAATAATTCATTTTTCAGCTATTTCATATTCTTCATATATGAAAATCCATATTGCTTGTATAAAGATCTCCTCCAAAATATTCATATATGATATAGAAAATTCCACATTTCACATGAGAAAACAAGTGCACATACATTCATATATGAAAAATAGTAAATTACATATTTCACATAGGACAATATGTACCCATGTGTTCATATATGAAATGTAGAGAAATCCAAATCTCATATAGGAAATACTCTATGCAGATTTTACAAGTGATACATAGAAAAGTGGACGTTTCATGTAGTATAATCTAGGCCCAGGTAATCAAATGTAAAATGTAGAGTCTCCATATTTCAGCTAGGAATATCTGTGCAAGATTGTCATATAAAAAATAGAGAATACTATATTTCAAGTTTGAAATATGCAGTGAAATTGACATCTATAACATGTTGAGAAATTCATCTAACATATATGAAAATCTGTTCCCAATTTTTCATATGTGATATATAGTATATTTTTGATATTTCATGTAGGAAAAGATGCATCAAGATGTTAATATATAAAACGTAGAAAAATCTGTGCTTCATGTTGGAATATCGGTGCCCATATTTTCCCACAGGAAATATAGAAAATTCATTATTTCTTATTCATAATTAATCGATTTATTTTAATTGGTGAATATTACTTCACAAATTGTGATGTTTCTTGCAATACATCAACATGTATATGGCACAGGTGTATATATGTCCCATCCTAACCTGAGACCCTCTCCCTTCCCACCCTGCCCCTCTGGATTGTCTCTGAGTACTGGTATCATGTGCCCTGCTTCATGCTTCAAACTTGCACTGGTCATCTATTTTACAGAAAGTAATGTACATAACCTTTTTTCATCTCTATTTCATTGCTTTCATTGGTATTCTGTCAAATCATCCCATCTTCACCTTCTCCTGCTGAGTCCAAAAATTTTGTTCTTTAAATTTCTATCTCCTTTGCTGCCCTGTATGTTGGATTGTTGGTGCAGTCAAACTCCATATATGTGCATTAATTTACAGTATTTGTCTTTCTCTTTCTTACTTACTTCACTCAGTAAAATAGGCTCCAAATTCATCCACCTCATTAGTGAAAGTCACTCAATTGTCTATGACTCTTTGTGATCCCATGGGTTATATACATCTGGAATTCTCCAGGCCAGAATACTGGAATCGGTAGCCATTCCCTTCTCCAGGGGATTTTCCCAACCTGAGGATTGAAACCAGGTCTCCCACAATGCAGGTGGATTCTTTACCAGCCGAGTCACCAGGGGAGCCCAACTGACTCAAATGCATTCCTTTTTATAGCTGAGTAATATACTGTTGTGTATATGTACCACAACTTATTTTATCCGTTAATCTACTGATGTGCATCTAGGTTACTTTCATGTCTTAGCTATTATCAACAGTGTGGCAATGAAAACTGGGGCATACCTGTCTTTTTCAATTCTTTCCTTGGAGTGTATTCACAGCACTGGGATTCCTCGTCATATGGCAGTCCTATTCTCAGTGTTTAAAGAAATCTCCACTCTATTCTCCATCGTGGCTGCACCAGTCTGCATTCCACAATCAGTGTAAAAGGATTTCCTCTTCCCCATACCCTCTCTAGCATTTATTGCTTTAGACATTTTGATTAATGCCATTCTGACTGGTGTGAGATAATACCACACTGTGTTTTTGATTTGCATTACTCTAATAATGAGTGAAAGAGATGGGAATACCAGACTCCCTGACCTGCTTCTTGAGAAACCTATATGCAGGTTAGTAAGCAACAGTTAGAACAGGACATGGAACAACAGACAGGTTTCAGATAGGAAAAGGAGTCTGTCAAGGCTGTATATTGTCACCCTGCTTATTTAACTTATATGCAGAGTACATCATGAGAAACTCTGTGCTGGAAGAAGCACAAGCTGGAATCAAGATTGCCAGGAGAAAGAGCAATAACTTCAGGTGTGCAGATGACATCACCCTTATGGCAGAAAGTGAGGAGGAACCAAAAAGCCTCTTGATGAAGGTGAAAGAGGATAGTGAAAAAGCTGGCTTAAAGCTCAACATTCAGAAAACTAAGATCATGGCATCTGGTCTTATCATTTCATGGGAAATAGATGGGGAAACAGTGGAAACAGTGTCAAACTTTATTTTTGGGGGGCTCCAAAATCACTGCAGATGGTGATTGCAGCCATGAAACTAACAGATGCTTACTCCTTGGAATAAAATTTAAGACCAACCTAGATAGCATATTCAAAAGCACTGGGATGACCCGGAGGGATGGTGTGCGTGGCGGGGTGGGGGTCGGGGGGAAG
>SJYR01004826.1:31144-41823 GCA_006410655.1 Kobus ellipsiprymnus
GGGAGTGGGGTTCGGGATTGGGAACACGTGTACACCCGAGGCAGATTCATGTTGATATGTGGCAAAACATATACAATATTGTAAAGTAAAATAATAATAATAATAAAAAGCAGATATATTACTTTGCCAACAAAGGTCCATCTCGGCAAGGCTATGGTTGTTCCAATGGTCCTGTATGGATGTGAGCGTTGGACTGTGAAGAAAGCTGACTGCCAAAGAATTGATGCTTTTGAACTGTGGTGTTGGAGAAGACTCTTGAGAGTCCCTTGGTTGGATCAAGGAGATCCAACCAGTCCATTCTAAAGGAGATCAGTCCTGGGTGTTCATTGGAAGGACTGATGCTAAAGCTGAAACTACTTTGGCCAAATACTTTGGCCACCTGATGGAAAGAGTGACTCTTTGGAAAAGACTCTGACGCTGGGAGGATTGGGGGCAGGAGGAGAAGGGGATGACAGAGGATAAGATGGCTCAGTGGCGTCATCAACTCGATGGACATGAGTTTGAGTAAACTCCGGGAGTTGGTAATGGACAGGGAGGCCTGGCATGCTGCGAATCATGGGGTCGCATAGAGTCGGACACAACTGAGCGACTGAACTGAACTGAACTGAAATGAATAATGAGTGAAGTTCATCATCTTTTCATGTGGTTTTTAATCATCTGTATGCCTTCTTTGGATACATGTCTGTTTAGATTTTTACCCAATTTTTTACTAGGTTGGTCATTTTTCTGATATTGAGCTGCATGGACTGATGTATGTTTTGGAGACTAATTCTTTGTCAGTTGGTTCATTTGTGTCTATTTTCTCCCATTCTGAGGGCTACTTATTTTTTTTTTTTTTTAACTTTCTTAAAGTTCTCTTCATTGTATAAGATCTTTTAAGTTTAATTAGGTCTCATTGTCCCATTATTTCTTCTTTTATTTCCATTCATCTGAGAAACGGTTCATAGAGAATATTGCTGTGATTTATATCAGAGTGTGTTTTGCCCATGTTTTCCTCCAAGAGTTTTATAGTTTGGGTATAATAGTTAGGTTTTTAATCCCTTTTGAGTTTATTTTTGGATATGGTGTTGGAGGGGGTTCCAGTTTCATCCTTTCACCCATAGTTGAGCAATTTTCCCAGTCTATCCTGTTCTGGGCTTTTGTTTGTTGGGAGATATTTTATTCAAATTTCAATTTTCTTGCTTGTAATTGCTATGTTCAAATTTTATATTTTTCCTGGTTCAGTTTTGGAAGGTTATACTTTTGTAAAAATTTGTCCATTTCTTCGAAGTTGTCCATATTATCCAATTTTCTTCAAAGCTGTCCATATTATCATGTGTTGAAGAGAGCCTGTCTTTTCTCCATTGCATATGTTTGCCTGCTTCGTCAGTGACAAGGTGCCCATAGGTGTGTGGATATATCTCTTGACTTTCTATTTTGTTCCATTTATCTACATTTGTATATTTGTGCAAGTGTCGTGACTGGCACTGTCTTCATCACTTGATGACAATGTCTTGATGACTATAGCTTTGTAGTACAGACTGAGGTAGGAAGCTGATTCTTCCAGTTCCATTCTTCTTTCTCATGATTTCTTTGTCTATTCAGGGTCTTATGTGTTTCCATATGAATTGTGAAATTATCTATTCTATCTATACGAAAAACACCATTGGCAATTTGATAGGAATTATGCAGATGACACCACACAACTACGGGTGAAAGGATGAAACTGGAACCCCCTCCAACACCATATCCAAAAATAAACTCAAAAGGGATTAAAAACCTAACTATAATACCCAAACTATAAAACTCTTGGAGGAAAACATGGGCAAAACACACTCTGATATAAATCACAGCATTATTCTCTATGAACCATTTCTCAGAGGAATGGAAAGTGAAAGGGGAAAGTGAAAAAGTTGGCTTAAAGCTCAACATTCAGAAAACGAAGATCATGGCAGCTGGTCCCATCACTTCATGGGAAATAGCTGGGGAAATAGTGGAAACAGTGTCAAAGTTTATTTTGGGGGGCTCCAAAATCACTGCAGATGGTGATTGTAGCCATGAAATTAAAAGACGCTTACTCCTTTGAAGAAAAGTTATGACCAACCTAGACAGCATATTGAAAAGCAGAGGCATTACTTTGCCAACAAAGACCTGTCTAGTCAAGGCTATGGTTTTACCAGTGACGGTCATGTATGGATGTGAGAGTTGCACTGTGAAGAAAGCTGAGCGCCAAAGAATTGATGCTTTGGAAATGTGGTGCTGGAGAAGACTCTTGAGAGTCCCTTGAACTGGTAGAAGATCCAAGCAGTCCATTCCGAAGGAGATCAACCCTGGAATTTCTTTGGAGCGAATGATGCTGAAGCTGAAACTCCAGTACTTTGGCCACCTCATGCGAAGGGCTGACTCACTGGAAAAGACTTTGATGCTGGGGAGGATTGGGGGCAGGAGGAGAAGGGGAGGACAGAGGATGAGATGGCTGGGTAGCATCACTGACTCAACGGATGTGAGTTTGCGTGAACTCGGCGAGTTGGTGATGGACAGGGAGGCCTGGCGTGCTGCGATTCACGGGGTCGCAAAGAGTCAGACGGGACTGAGCGACTGAACTGAAGTGAACTGATGTTGAATCTGTACATTGCTTTCAGTAGTTTACTCATTTTCCCCATACTTATTCTTCCAATCCAAGAACATGGTATATTTCTCCATGTATTTGTGTCATCTTTGGTATCTTTCATCACTCTTTCATATTTTTCTGTATATAGGTCTTTGGTTTATTTCGGTAAATTTATTCCTAAGTATTTTATAATTTTCATTGAAATGACATATGGGATTGTTTCCTTAATTTCTCGGTTTTTTTCCTTGTGTATAGAAATACATGGCATTTCTGTGTGTTAATTTTATATCCTGCAAATTTACTATCTTAATTGAGCAGCTCTAGCAAAATCTGGTGGCCTGTTTAGATGTTGGATTTTGTCAAAGTCTTTCTTTGCATCTATTGAGATAATCATATGGCTTTTATTTTTCAATTTGTTAATGTGGTGTATTACATTGATTGTTTTACAGATATTGAAGAATACATTCACCACTTGGATAAAGCACACTTGGCCATGGTGTATGGTCTTTTTAATGTGTTGTTGGATTCTGACTGTTAGAATTTTGTTAAGGATTCTTGCACCTATTTTCATCAGTGATTTTGGCCTGTGGTTTTATTTTATTTTTTCTGGCATCTTTGTCAGGTTTTGGTATATAGTGATGGTGGTCTTATAGAATGAGTTTGTAAGTTTACCTTCCTCTGAAATTTTCTGGAAGAGTTTGAGTAGGATATGTGTCAGCTCGTCTCTAAATTTTTGGTAGAATTCAACAGTGAAGCTGTATGGACCTGGGAGAAAAGCAGAGGCATTACTTTGCCAACAAAGACCTGTCTAGTCAAGGCTATGGTTTTACCAGTGACGGTCATGTATGGATGTGAGAGTTGCACTGTGAAGAAAGCTGAGCGCCAAAGAATTGATGCTTTGGAAATGTGGTGCTGGAGAAGACTCTTGAGAGTCCCTTGAACTGGTAGAAGATCCAAGCAGTCCATTCCGAAGGAGATCAACCCTGGAATTTCTTTGGAGCGAATGATGCTGAAGCTGAAACTCCAGTACTTTGGCCACCTCATGCGAAGGGCTGACTCACTGGAAAAGACTTTGATGCTGGGGAGGATTGGGGGCAGGAGGAGAAGGGGAGGACAGAGGATGAGATGGCTGGGTAGCATCACTGACTCAACGGATGTGAGTTTGCGTGAACTCGGCGAGTTGGTGATGGACAGGGAGGCCTGGCGTGCTGCGATTCACGGGGTCGCAAAGAGTCAGACGGGACTGAGCGACTGAACTGAAGTGAACTGATGTTGAATCTGTACATTGCTTTCAGTAGTTTACTCATTTTCCCCATACTTATTCTTCCAATCCAAGAACATGGTATATTTCTCCATGTATTTGTGTCATCTTTGGTATCTTTCATCACTCTTTCATATTTTTCTGTATATAGGTCTTTGGTTTATTTCGGTAAATTTATTCCTAAGTATTTTATAATTTTCATTGAAATGACATATGGGATTGTTTCCTTAATTTCTCGGTTTTTTTCCTTGTGTATAGAAATACATGGCATTTCTGTGTGTTAATTTTATATCCTGCAAATTTACTATCTTAATTGAGCAGCTCTAGCAAAATCTGGTGGCCTGTTTAGATGTTGGATTTTGTCAAAGTCTTTCTTTGCATCTATTGAGATAATCATATGGCTTTTATTTTTCAATTTGTTAATGTGGTGTATTACATTGATTGTTTTACAGATATTGAAGAATACATTCACCACTTGGATAAAGCACACTTGGCCATGGTGTATGGTCTTTTTAATGTGTTGTTGGATTCTGACTGTTAGAATTTTGTTAAGGATTCTTGCACCTATTTTCATCAGTGATTTTGGCCTGTGGTTTTATTTTATTTTTTCTGGCATCTTTGTCAGGTTTTGGTATATAGTGATGGTGGTCTTATAGAATGAGTTTGTAAGTTTACCTTCCTCTGAAATTTTCTGGAAGAGTTTGAGTAGGATATGTGTCAGCTCGTCTCTAAATTTTTGGTAGAATTCAACAGTGAAGCTGTATGGACCTGGGCTTTTGTTTGCTGGAGGATTTCTGAGTACAGTTTCAATTTACATGTTTGTGATGAGTCTGTTAAGATTTTCTATTTCTTCCTGGTTCAGTTTTCAAAAGTTGTACTTTTCTAAGAATTTGTCCATTTCTTCCACGTTGTCCATTTTTTTGGCATATAATTGCTGTTAGTAGGCGCTTATGATTCTTTGTATTTCTGTGTTGTCTGTTGTGATCTCTCCATTTTCATTTCTAATTTTGATTTGATTTTTCTCCCTTTGTTTCTTGATGAGTCTGGTTAATGACCTGTCAATGTTATTTATCCTTTCAAAGGACCATCTTTTGGCTTTGATGATTTTTGCTATGGTCTAGTTTGTTTCTTTTGCATTTATTTATGCCCTAATTTTTAAGATTTCTTTTCTTCTACTAACCCTCAGGTTCTTTTATTTCTTCCTTTGCTAGTTGCTTTAGGTGTACAGTTAGGTTATTTATTCGACTTTTTTCTTGTTTCTTGAGGCATACCTGTGTTGTTATGAACTTTCCTCTTAGCATTGCTTTTATAGTGTCCCACAGGTTTTGGGTTATTGTGTTTTCATTTTCATTCATTTCTGTGCATTTTTTGATTTCTTCTGTGATTTGTTGGTTATTCAGCAGAGTGTTGTTCAGCCTCCATATGTTGGAATTTTTAGTAGTTTTTCTCCTTTAGTAGAGATCTAATCTTACTGCATTGTGGTCAGAAAATATGCTTAGCATGATTTCTTTTTTTTTTTTAATTTACCAAGGCTAGATTTATGGCCCAGGATGTGATCTATCCTGGATAATGTTCCGTGTGCACTTGAGAAAAAGATGAAATTCATTGTTTAGTGGTGGAATGTTCTATAGATATCGATTAGGTCTAACTGATCTATTGTATCTTTTAAAGTTTGTGTTTCCTTGTTTATTTTCTGATCAGTTGATCTATCCATAGGTATGAGTGTGGTATTAAAGTCTCCCACTATTAGTGTGTTGTTGTTAATTTCCCCTTTCATACTTGTTAGCAGTTGTCTTACATATTGCTCTGATCCTCTGTTGGTTACATATATGTTTATAATCATTATATCTTCCAGGATTGATCCTTTGATTATTATGTAGTGCCCTTCTTTGTGTCTTTTCACAGCCTTTGTTTTAACGTCTATATTATCTGATATAAGTATTGCTACTCCTGCGTTCTTTTGGTCTCTATTTACATGGAAATACTATTTTCCAGCCCTTTACTTTCAGTCTGTATGTGTCCCTTGTTTTGAGGTTGGTCTCTTGTAGACAACATAAATAGGGGTCTTGTTTTTATACTCATTCAGCCAGTCTTTGTCTTTTGGTTGGAGCATTCAACCCATTTACGTTTAAGGTAATTATTGATAAGAATGATCCCATTGCCATTTATTTTATTGTTCTGGGTTCGAGTATATACACCCTTTTTGTGTTTTCTGTCTAGAGAATATCTAGCATTTGTTGGAGAGCTGGTTTTGTGATGCTGAATTCTCTCAGCTTCTGCTTATCTGTAAAGCTCTTGATTTCTCCTTCATGTTTGAATGAGATCCTTGCTGGGTACAGTAATCTGGGCTGTGGGTTATTTTCTTTCATCACTTTAAGTATGTCTTGCTGTTCCCTCCCTGGCCTGAAGAGTTTCTATTGAAAGATCAGCTGTTATCCTTATAGGAATTCCCTTGTGTGTTATTTGTTGTTCTCCTCTTGCTGCTTTTAATATTTGTTCTTCATGTTTGATCTTTGTTAATTTGATTAATATGTATCTTGGGGTGTTGCACCTTGCGTTTATCCTGTTTGGGACTCTTTGGCTTTCTTGGACTTGGGTGATTATTTCCTTCCCCATTTTAGGGAAGTTTTCAACTATTATGTCCTCAATTATTTTCTCATGGTCTTTCTTTTTGTCTTCTGCGACTGCTACGATTCGAATGTTTGGGCATTTAATATTGTTGTGGAGGTCTCTGAGATTGTCCTCATTTCTTTTAATTTGTTTTTCTTTTCTTTTTTTTTCTCTCTGATTCATTTATTTCTACCATTCTATCTTCTACTTCACAATCCTGTCTTCTGTCTGTTAGTATACTATTTGTTGTCTCCAGAGTGTGTTTTTTTTTTTATCTCATTTATTGCATTATTCATTATATATTGACTTTTTTTTTATTTCTTCTAGGTCCTTGTTAAACCTTTCTTACATCTTCTCAGTCTTTGTCTCCAGGCTATTTATCTGTGATTCCATTTCTATTTCAAGATTTTGGATCACTTTCTCTATCATTTGGGATTCTTTCTCAGGTAGATTCCCTATCTCTTCCTCTTTTGTTAGGTTTGGTGGGCGTTATCCTGTTCTTTTACTTGCTGTGTATTCCTCTGTCTCTTCATCTTGATTATATTTCTGAGTTTGGAGTGGCCATTCTGTATTCTGGGCTTCCCTGGTGGCTCAGACGATAAAGCATCTGCCTGCAACGTGGGAGACACAGGTTCAATTCCTGGGTCAGGAAGAATCCCCTGGAAAAGAAAATGGCAATCCACTCCAGCACTCTTGCCTGGAAAATTGCATGGACAGAGGAGGATGATAGGCTACAGTACATAGGATCGCAGAGTCAGACAATACTGAGTGACTTCACGATTTCACTTCACATTCTGTATTCTGGCAGTTTGTGGAGTTCTCTTTATTGTGGAGTTTCCTTGCTGTGGGTGGGGTTTTACGGATGGTTTGTCAAGATTTCCTGGTTAGGGTAGCTTGTGTCAGTCTTCTGTTGGGTGGAGCTGTATTTTTTTCTCTCTGGAGTGCAATGAAGTGTCCAGTAATGAGTTATGAGGTGTCAGCATTTTTGAAGTAACTCTGGGCAGCCTGTATATTGAAGCTCAGGCCTGTGTTCCTGTGTTGCTGGAGAATGTGTGTGGTATGTCTTGCTCTGGAACTTGTTGGCCCATAGTGGGTGCTTGGTTTCAGTGTAGGTATCGAGGAGTTTAATAAGCTCCTATTGAATAATGTTCCTTGGACTCAGGAGATTTCTGTTGTTCTCAGGATTTGGACTTAAGCCTCCTGCTTCTTCTTTTCAGTCTTATTTTTACAGTAGTCTCAATAATTATCTTCTATTCAGCACCACTGATAAAATATCTAGGTTAAAGATGAAAACTTTCTCCACAGTTAGGGACACCCAGAGAGGTTCAGAGAGTTACATGCAGAAGAGAAGAGAAGAGAGAGGAAGGAGTTATAGGTGACCCAAATGAGATGAGGTCGAATCAATAGAGGAGAGAGCAAGCTAGCCAGTAATCACTTCCTTATATGCTCTCCACAGTCTGGACCATTTAGAGGTGTTCACAGAGTTATACAGAAAAGAGAAGAGGGAGGAAGGAGACAGAGGTGGTCAGGAGGCTAAAAGAGGGGAACAAAAAGAGAGAGACAGATCCAGCCAGTAATCAGTTCCCTAAATGTTCTCCACCGTCTGGAACACACAGAGATTCACAGAGTTGAGTAGAGAAGAGACTGGGGGAGGGAGGAGACAGAAGTGACCTGGTGGACAAAAAGGAGAGTCCAAAGGGGGAAAGAGTAGTCAAGCCAGTAATCTCGCTCCCAAGTAAAAATGGGTACTGAAGATTGGGTTCTTAAAGGTACAAAATTGATAACAAATACCAAAAAGCAAAGATTAAAAATATAGAGTAGAGGTTCGAATTTCAAAAATACAATATTAAAGAAAAGAAGGAAAAAAAGTCACAAAAGTTTATATATATATATATAATATATGATGTTTGCTTTTAAAAATCGAGTCTTTTTTAAGTAATAGTAAGTTACAAACATGAAAATTAGAGAATTAACAGAGTACTTAAATATTTTTAAAAATATTTTTAAAAAAGAATGATCATAAAAATAGTAATGATATATCTAGAACATTCTCTGGTGTTGTGAGCAGTGTGGGGTCAGTTTGTTTTTGGATAGTTCCTTGGTCTGGCTTATACTTCTGAAGATCTAGAGGCCCCTTCCTATGTAGTTGGCACTAACGACAGGGTTTTAATCTATTGTACCCGTCATTTCCAAGGTGATTCCCTCTGTTTAAGCTTCTTCTGTTTGCTGGTCTCTTCAGTGTCTGATCTCCTCCCTGACAGAAAGGGGGCGGTGATGGACACTTTTTTTAGGCTCACTTATTCAGTTGCACTGTGGGGAGGGAGGGACGCTGCAAATAACACTGGTGTGTGCTTGCAGTGTCTCAGCCACACTCAGCCTTCCCCCGCTCACAGCACATGTGCCCTCCCTGCCCACACTGCTCAGGCTCTAGGTTGCTCCACCAGGAACCATCCGAGGCCAGCCCTGGGCTGCATGCACCTCCTAGGTCTTAGCCACTCAGGTTCAGGTACTCAGGTAATCCACAGAGGCACAGACTCTGTTGGGCCTGCGTTTTGTGCCATTCCCAGGTCCAAGCAGCTCAGGTAATGAGGTATTTGGTGAGTGTGGTCACTGTAACTTATCACCTCCCCCATCCCTGTCACTCAGTTTTCTGGGTGTACAACTGGCGCATCTTCTCAGGCAGATGTTGACTTTCCAGAACCCCAAGAAGCCTTAATTATCAAAGAAGCCTGCTTGCAAATTGATAGATATTGTTAAGTAATAGTAAGTTACTATAATAGTAAGGGGGCTGCAATTGCCCCCTTCTGGCTCTGGCTGCATGTCACCTGAAGGGGATGGTCTGCAGCTGGCTGGTTCTGTTCAGTTCTTTGTTCTGTGTGCACTCCTGGCAATGTCTTAGGTTAGGGATTTTCACGTGTTAGCTATCCCAAAATCTGGTTTACCAGCCCAAGTTAATTCCCTCAGATTGCCCTCAGGGCATTCAGGCCCAGTCCTTCCTCTAAGCAATGAGAGACTGCCTAGACCCCGCTTGCTAGTGGCAGGTGCCAGTGTCTGTGCTGCTTCCCCACTGGGGGAGTTACCGTTGGGCTCGTAATCTGTGGGTTTTAATTATTTATTTTTCCTCCCTGTTATGTTGCCCTCTGTGCTTCCAAGGCTCACCACAGACTTGGCAGTGAGAGTGTTTCCTGGTGTTTAGAAACTTTCTTTTGAAGACTCCCTTCCTGGGACAGATCTCCATCCCTACCTCTTTTGTCTCTTTTTTTGTCTTTATATTTTTTCCTACCCCCGTTCAAAGTCAGTGGGCTACTTTTCTGGGTGCCTGATGTCCTGGCATTCAGAATTTGTTTTATGGAATTTACTCAGCGTTTAAATATTCTTTTGATGAATTTGTGTAGGAGAAAGTGTTTTCCCCATCCTATTCCTCTGCCATCTTAGGATTGCCTCTAGTGTGATTTTTTTTTAATTATTATTTTAGCTTTAGTTTACTTTACAATACTGTATTGGTTTTGCCAAACATTGACATGAATTCACCACGAGTGTACATGCGTTCCCAAACATGAATCCCCTCCCACCTCCCACCAAAGAAGAATGGAACTGGAGGAATCAACTTGCGTGACTTCAAGCTCTACTACATTTTTTTTTTTTTTAATTTCATATATGAGTGATATCATACAGTATTTAACTTTCTTTGCCTGACTTATTTCACTTAGTATAAAGCCCTCAGGGTCCATTCATATTGTAAAACATGGCAAGGTTTCCACTTTTTAAAAAAATGGTGAATAACAATGACTAAACAACAACCACAAATATTCCATTATTTAGATACCAAGGGAACATTTCATGCAAAGATGGCCTCAATAAAGGACAGAAATGGAAGCAGAAGATANAATCTGGGGACAGATTTTCCTTAAAAAGAACTATATTTATAAATTTTTATCTATATTTATCATTTGAAAATCTTGATGTAGTTTTTATTATATGAAATGATTAATTTTATATATTCACATAAGGAAACCATGGCTCACATTCCTGACAGGAAATATGAAATTCTATATTTTAAAAATCAACTATAAAGGGCAATTTTTTTATGTGCAACATGAATTATATATATTTCATATGTGAAAATCAGAGCACAGGTATTCTGAAATAATATATGGGACTCTGCATAAGATCTGTCTCTTATACACATCTAGATGTGTATAAGAGACAGGGCTATGG
>SJYR01004826.1:52410-76888 GCA_006410655.1 Kobus ellipsiprymnus
AAAAAAAAAAAAAAGAAATAAAGGAATCCAGATTAGAAAAGAAGAAATAAATTTCTCACTCTTTTGCAGATTGATCCCACTACGTAGAAATCCCTAAGGGCTGCACTAGAAAATTGCCAGAGCTTATCAACGAATATAGTAAAGTTGCAGGATATAAAATTATCACATAGAAATCACTTGCATTCCCACACACTAACAATGAGAAAACTGAAAGAGAAATTAAGGAAACAATTCTATTCACCATTGCAATGAGAAGAATAAAATAATTAGGAATATATTTACCTAAAGAAACAAAAGACCTATACATAGAAAAGTATAAAACATTGGTGAAACAAATCATGATGCTGCTGCTGCTAGGTTGCTTCCATCGTGTCCAACTCTGTGTGACCCCATAGACAGCAGCCCACCAGGCTCCGTCGTCCCTGGGATTCTCCAGGCAAGAATACTGGAGTGGGTTGCCATTTCCTTCTCCAATGTGTGAAAGTGAAGTCACTCAGCCGTGTCTGACTCTTTGTGACCCCGTGGACTCTAGCCTCCTAGGCTCATCTGTCCATGGGACTTTCCAGGCAAGAGTACTGTAGTGGGATGCCATTGCCCTCTCCAAAACAAATCATAGAGGACACAAATAGATGGATAAATATACCGTTATCATGTATTGGAAGAAACAATACAGTGAAAATGAATATACTACCTAAAGCAATTTATATTCAATGCAATTCCTATCATGCTAACAATGGCATTTTTCACAGAAGTAGAACAGATGATTTCACATTTTGTATGGAAATACAATAAACCTCAAATAGCCAGATCTATCTTGAGAAAGAAGAATGGAACTTGAGGAAGAAACCTGCCTGACTTCAGGCTATACTACAAATTAACAGTTATCAGGACAGTATGGTACTGGCACAAAGACAGAAATATAGATTATTGGAACAAAATAGAAAGTCTAGAGATAAAGCCATGCACCTATGGACACCTTAAATTTGACAAAGGTGCCAAGAATATACAATGAAGAAAAGACAATCTCTTCAACAACTTGTGCTGGGAAAATTGGTCAACCACTTGTAAAAGAATGAAGCTAGAACACTTTCCAACTCCATAAACAAAAACAAACTCAAAATGGATTAGAGATCTAAACATAAGACCAGAAACTATAAAACTCCTAGAGGAAAACATAGGCAAAACACTATCTGAGATAAATCACAGCAGGATCCTCTATGACCTACTTTCCGGAGTAATGGAAATAAAAGCAAAATCAACAAATGGGACCTAATGAAACTTGAAAGCTTTTGCACAATGAAAGAAAATATAAGCAAGGTGAAAAAACACCCTTCCGAATGGGAGAAAATAATAGCAAACGAAGTAACTGACAAAGAATTAACCTCAAAAATATACAAGCAACACCTGAAGTTCAATTGCAGAAAAGTAAATGACCCAATCAAAAAGTGGGCCAAAGAACTAAATAGACATTTCTTCAAGGAAGACACACAGATGGCTGAAAAACACATGAAAAGATGCTCAACATCACTCACTATCAGAGAAATGTAAATCAAAACCACAATGAGGTACCATTTCATGCCAGTCAGAATGGCTGCTAGCCAAAAGTCTACAAACAACAAATGCTGGAGAGGGCACTAAGAAAGGGAACCCTCTTACACTGTTGGTGGGAATGCAAACTAGTACAGTCACTATGGAGAACAACGTGGAGATTTGCCGGGGTCCAGCCCCGGTGGAACCAGGGTGATTCGAAGGAGAGACGGAGTAGGCGAGGAAAAAACTTATATAGAAATATAAAGGAGATTAGAAGAAATAGTATAGTAGGAAAATTAAGTGGAGAAAAGAGGCTGAATAACTTGGTTTACGGAGAAGGCCAATAAAGCTCCAGACAAGGAGCTTGCACCATCTATGTGGGGCCACCGGCGCCCGCTTGAATAGCGGAGAGTGCCCTTGGGCACTCTCTCTCACGGATCTTAGGGCCAGGGCAAGTAAGTAGACTTGGAGAGCCACTCTGTTCCAGATGGGAATTCAGCCTGAAGTTACAGTAAAGAGGAGGAGGAAGGAGAGAAGAAAAAGGGTGAGAGAAAGAGACATGGGGAGAACCAGATTCCCAAGAAACTAGGCCGAGAGGCTAGTCCGGAAAGCTGGTCCCGTCCGTTTATTGTTCAAGGGGCTATTTATATGTTTGATAATACATGGAGATCAATGGGTAACACAAACTTATGCAGCGTTAGCAGTTTAGACTCTTACCAAAAGCAGGCTTTTCTCTCTGCATACCTGACTTCAAACACAAGTCTTAGGTAATTTACATCATCTTCTGCTAGAAGGGCCAATTAACATTTTACAACCTTTTTTCTGATAAGGGTTTGTCAACCAGAAGACTTATTTGTGTTGATCTTCCCAAAGTTTGGTGCCACTCTCAGAAAGCACTAAATAAAGTTACATTCTTACATAGCAAAGATACAACAATTTATAACAAGTGAAAGGAGTACAGTGATTTAGAACAAAAGAAAAGTAATTAACTCAAAAGGCTAGTGTTGCTAACATCAAAACTACTATATATCTTTTCCCATACCCCGTTTACATTGATTAACATCTTCCCAGGTGCCTAAAAGATAAAGAATATGGAGGCCTGGCGGCAATCATTGAATCAACAGTGAAAACCCGTCACCAATATGGTTTTTAAGTCTTTAGAAAAGGCTCTGTATCTTCAAGATGCTTTCAAGCTTTGTGCCTCTCCCGGTTGGGGGCTGCAAGCAATTCACAAGCTGTAAGGGGTCCGGGAAACTTGTTAGGCAAGCTAGAGAACTACTAGAGGAGGTTTAACTGATACATCCCTTTCAAATGCAGAAGACCAAAGCTTAGAGATGACTTTTTCCGGAGTGTATTAGAAAAGTAGAGAAGCAGAGAACAAAAGCCGACAGATTCTTATTTTGGGGGGGTTTGGATGCTCAGGAAATTCCAGGGGGAAAACCTGAAGCCGTCACGTCCTTGCGTTTGTCAGGCTTCCTCCCACATGACCTTGTCATGGGTGGAATTCCTCACCCTGGCTCCGGGCAGAGATTCCTTAAAAAACTGGAAATGGGACTACCATATGACCCAGTAATCCCACTGCTTGACATACGCACCAAGGAAACCAGATTCAAAAGAGACATGTGTACCCCAATGTTCATCGCAGCACTGTTGATAATAGCCAGGACATGGAAGCAACCTAGACGTCCATGAGCAGATGAATGGATAAGAAAGCTTTGTTACATATACACAGTTGAATACTACTCAGTCATTAAAAAGAACACATTTGAATCAATTCTAATAAGATGGATGAAACTGTAGCCTATTATAGAGAGTGAAGTAAGCCAGAAAGAAAAATTCCAATACAGTATACTAATGCATATATATGGAATTTAGAAAGATGGTAACATTATCAAGACCATCGTCATGTAAAAGAAATGCAAAAAAAAAAAGCAAAATAGCTCTCTGGGGAGGCCTTACAAATAACTGTGAAAAGAAGGGAAGTGAAAAACAAAGGAGAAAAGGAAAGGTATAAACATCTAAATGCAGAGTTCCAAAGAATAGTAAGAAGAGATAAAGAAGACTTCCTCAGCAATCAGTGCAAAGAAATAGAGGAAAACAACAGAATGGGAAAGACTAGAGATCTCTTCAAGAAAATTAGAGATACCAAGGGAACATTTCACGCAAAAATGGGCTCAATAAAAGACAGAAATGGTGTGGACCTAACAGAAGCAGAAGATATTAAGAAGAGGTGGCAGGAATACACAGAAGAACTGTACAAAACAGATCTTCATGACCAAGATAATCATGATGGTATGATCACTCACCTAGAGCCAGACATCCTGGAGTGTGAAGTCAAGTGGGTGTGCTGCGATTCATGGGGTCACAAAGAGTTGAACACGACTGAGCGACTGAACTGAACTGAATGGTAACACTATATGTGAGACAGCAAAATAGACACACATGTATAGAACAATCTTTTGGACTCGGTGGTAGACGGTGAGGGTAGGATGATTTGAGAGAATAGCATTGAAACATTTATATTATATGTGAAACAGATCTCCAGTCCAGGTTTGATGTATGAGACAGGGTGCTCAGGGCTGGTACACTGGGATTATACAGAGGGATGGGGTGGGGAGGGAGGTGGGAGGGGGGTCAGTATGGGCCACATATGTACACCTATGGCTGATTCATGTCAATATATGGCAAAAACCACTACAATATTCACAATATTTACTTTACAAAGTAAAGTAAGTAGCCTCCAATTTAAATAAATAAATTAATATAAATAAATAATTCAATTCAGATTTATAATTATTAAAAAATTACCCCAAACAATATAAAATTTGGTTTTATTTTTGCCCTTCAGTTACCCAGTGTGAATCTGGGTGAATAAATAATGCACAGCTATATCTTTCTACTTAACTTCTATTTTTCCTATTCAGAATGCTGTTTACCCTCCAAAGTTTCACTTTCTTCATATTCCTTTACTTCTATTCTATACTGCAGAGTTTTCTCTCACCTATTGTAAAAGAAGTTGTGATGCCTATTTTCATTAAATTTGATTTTGGAATTTTGTCAACTGATGTAATGAATTCTTAGAAAATAAACACTTTTACAACAAAATTTTAAAAAGTACAATGTGACAAAATGAGCCTCTTGAAAAAAAATCTATCCCAAAGCCATTGACTGTGTGGATCACAGTAAACTGTTCAAAATTATTCAAGAGTTGAGAATATCACATCACCTGCCCTGCCTCTTGAGAAATCTATATGCAGGGCAGGAAGCAACAGTTAAAACTGGGCATGGACAACAGAATGTTTCCAAATCAGGAAAGGAGTAATTCAAGGCTGTTTATTGTCACCCAGTTTATTCAATTTTTATGCAGAATACATCATGCAAAATTCCAGGCTGGGTGAAACACAATCTGGAGTAAAGATTACTGTGAGAAATCAGTAACCTCAGATATGCAGATGACACAATACGCATGGCAGAAATTCAAGAACTAAAGAGTCTCTTGATGAAAGTGAAACAGGAGAATGAAAAAGTTGGCTTAAAACTCCACATTCAGAAATCTAGGTCATGGTATCCGGTCCCATAACTTCATGGCAAATAGATGGGGCAAAAATGGAAACAGTGAAATAATTTATTTTGGGGGGAGTTCAAAATCACTTGCAGATGGTGACCTCAGCCATGAAATTAAGACATGTGCTCCTTGGAAGAATAGCTTTGACCAACAAAAAGAGCATATTAAAAAGCAGAGACATTACTATGCCAACAAAGGCAAAGTCTAGTCAAAGCTATTCTTTGTCCTGCAGTCATGTATGGAAGTGAGAGTTGGACTCTAAAGAGAGCTGAGCACTAAAGAGTTGATACTTTTGAACTTTAGTGTTGGAGAAGACTCTTGGGAGTCCCTTGGACTTCCAGGAGATCCAACCAGTCCATCCTAAAGGATATCAGTGCTGAATATTCATTGGAAGTGCTAATGAGGAAGCTGAAAATCCAATACTTTGGTCACCAGACACAAAGAATTGACTCATTGGAAAAGACCCTTATACTGGAGGTAGGAGGAGAAGGGGATGAGAGAGGATGAGATCGTTGGATGGTATCACTGATATGATGGACATGAGTTGGAGTAGGCTCCCGGAATTGGTGATAGACAGGGAAGCCTTGCGTCGTGCATTCTATGAGACTCTGCATTCGCAAAGAGTCTGACCTGACTGAGTGAGTGAACTGGATGGGGTATGGAGAAAAGAAAACAGTCTTATACTGTTGCTGGGAATGCAAAATGGTACAGTGTTCTATGGAGAACAGTGTGGAAATGATTTACAAACCTTGGCATAGAAATTCCATCAGTTCAGTTCAGTTGCTCAGTCGTGTCCGACTATTTGTGACCCCATGAATTGCAGCAAGCTAGGCCTCCCTGTCCATCACCAACTTCTAGAGTTTGCTCAAATTCACGGCCATCGAGTCGGTGATGCCATCCAGCCATCTTATCCTCTGTCGTCCCCTTCTCCTCCTGCCCCCAATCCCTCCCAGCATCACTGTTTTTTCCAATGAGTCAACTCTTCTCATGAGGTGGCCAAAGTACTGGAGTTTCAGCTTTAGCATTATTCCTTCCAAAGAATAACCAGGACTGATCTTTAAATGGACTGGTTGGATCTCCTTGCAGTCCAAGGGACTCTCACGAGTCTTCTCCAACACTAAAGTTCAAAAGCATCAATCCTTTGGCCCTCAGCTTTCTTCTCAGTCCAACTCTCATATCGATATATGGCCACAGGAAAGACCATAGCCTTGACTAGACAGACCTTTGTTAGCAAAGTAATGTCTCTGCTTTTGAATATGATATCTAGGTTGGTCATAACTTTCCTTCCAAGGAGTAAGTGTCTTTTAATGTCATGGCTGCAATCACCATCTATAGTGATTTTGGAGGCCCCCCAAAATAAAGTCTGAGAGTTTCCACTGTTTTCCCATCTATTTCCCATGAAGTGATGGGACCAGATGCCATGAACTTCGTTTTCTGAATGCTGAGCTTTAAGCCAACTTTTTCACTCTCCTCTTTCACTTTCATCAAGAGGCTTTTTAGTTCTTCGTCACTTTCTGCCATAAGGGTGGTGTCATCTGCATATCTGATGTTTTGATATTTCTCGAGGCAATCTTGATTTCAGCTTGTGATTCTTCCAGCCCAGTATCCCTCATGCTGTACTCTGCATATAAGTCAAATAAGCAGGGTGACAATTTAGAGCCTTGACAACTGCTTTTCCTATTTGGAACCAGTCTGTTGTTCCATGTCCTGTTCTAACTGTTTCTCCTAACCTGCAAATAGGTTTCTCAAGAGGCAGGTCAGGTGATCTAGTATTCCCATCTCTTTCAGAATTTCACACAGTTTATTGTGATCCACACAGTCAAAAGGTTTGGCATAGTCAATAAAGCAGAAATAGATGTTTTTTCTGGAACTCTCTTGCTTTTTCAATGATCCAGCAGATGTTGCCAATTTGATCTCTGCTTTCTCCGCTTCAGTTCAGTTCAATTCAGTTCAGTTCAGTCGCTCAGGCATGTCCGACTCTTTGCAACCCTGTGAATCGCAGCACACCAGCCCTCCCTATATATCAGCAATTCGCAGAGTTCACTCAGACTCACTTCCATCGAATTCTCCTTCAGAACGAATTGGTTGGCTCTCCTTGCAGTCCAAGGGGGCTCTCAGGAGTCTTCTCCAACACCACAGTTCAAAAGCATCGATTCTTCGGTGCTCAGCGTTCTTCACAGTCCAGCTCTCACATCCATACATGACCACTGGAAAAACCATAGCCTTGACTAGACAGACCTTTGTTGGCAAAGTAATGTCTCTGCTTCTCAGTATGCTATCTTTGTTTGTCATAACTTTTCTTCTAAGGAGTAAGCATCTTTTAATTTCCATCACCATCTGCAGGATTTTGGAGCCCCCCCCAAAATAAAGTATAACACTCTTTCCACTGTTTCTCCATATATTTCCCATGAAGTGATGGGACCAGATGCCATGATCTTCGTTTTCTGAATGTTGAGCTTTAAACCAAGTTTTTCACTGTCTTCTTTCACTTTCATCAGAGGCTTTTTAGTTCCACTTCACTTTCTGCCATAAGGGTGGTGTCATCTACATATCTGAGGTTTTGATATTTCTGCCGGCAATCTTGATTCCAGCTGTGCTTCTTAAAGCCTAGCGCTTCTCATGATGTACTCTGCAGTGGTCACAAGACTGGAAAAGGTCAGTTTTCATTCCAATCCCAAAGAAAGGCAATGCCAAAGAATGCTCAAACTACCTCAAAATTGCATTCATCTCACACACTATTAAAGTAATATTCAAACTTCTGCAAGCCAGGCTTCAGCAATACGTGAACTGTGAACTTCCAGATGTTCAAGCTGGTTTTAGAAAAGGCAGAGGAACCAGAGATTAAATTGCCAACATCCACTGGGTCATCAAAAAAGCAAGAGAGTTAGAGAAAAAGTATCTATTTCTGCCCTATTGACTATACCAAACCCTTTGACTGTGTGGATCACAATAAACTGTGGAAAATTCTGAGAAATGGGAATCCTAGACCACCTGACCTGCCTCTTGAGAAACCTATTTGCAGGTCAGGAAGCAACAGAACTGGACATGGAACAACAGACTGGTTCCAAATAGGAAAAGAATTGTCAAGGCTCTATATTGTCACCCTGCTTATTTAACTTATATGAAGAGTACAGCATGAGAAATAACTGGGCTTGAAGAAGCACAAGCTGGTTCCGCTGCTTACAAATGAGTGATTCCACTGCTGGTCATACTTCCCAAGAAAACCAGAATTGAAAGTGACAATGAATTCCAATTTTCTTTGCTGCACTGTTTATAATACCTAGGACCATGGATCAACTTAGATGCCCATTGGATGATGACTGGATTAGGAAGTTTTGGTACATATACACAGCGGAATATTACTCAGCTATAAAAAGGAACACATTTAATTCAGTTCCAGTGAGGTGGATGAACCTGAAGTATATTACACAGAGTGAAGTAATTCAGGAAGACAAACTAAATATTGTATTTATGGAATACAATATGGAAATTAGAAAGGCGGTAACAATGGTCCTACATGCAAGGCAGAAAAGGAAATACAGATGTAAATACACTTTTAGACACAGTAGGAGAAGGTGAGGGATATTCTGAGACAATAGCATTGCAATATATACATAATCATATATAAAACAGATGATTTCAAGCTCAATACATGAAGTGGGGCACCCAAACCAAGGCTCTGGGACAACACAGAAGGATAGGATGGGGAGGGATATTGAAGTGGGTTCAGAATGGGGAGGGGGGATATGCATACCTTTGGCTGATTCATGTTGATGTTTGACAAACTCCATAAAAATATTGTAAATTGTCCTCCATGCATCCAAGTGTTTGTAAAATAATACATTTACATTTAATTATATGTAAATAACCACATGTTTTCATGGATATGAGTTTGAGTGAACTCCAGGAGTTGGTGATGAACAGGGAGGCCTCACGTGCTGCACTTCATGGGGCTGCAAAGAGCTGGACATGACCGAGCGACTAAATTGAACTGAACTGAACACTGCCCAAGTCAAGAGGACTGCCCCAATTTACACTGAACTCACAGATACTGCAAAGCCTACTACTGGACACTGCATTGCCCTTCAGGGAGAAAAGATTCAGCTTCATCACCCGTAACACAGGCACAATTCCCACCAACCAGGAAGACATTGCAGGACTTTAATTCGATTATCTACAGGGGAATATGCCACAATTCAGAACTATGAACTTGAGGTTTTTCTTTTTTTCTTTTTCTTTCTTTCTTTCTCTTTTAAATCATACTGTTTATTACACCTACATATATATCAACAATCATATTAGCCTTTTGTGGTTCTGTCGAGTTTTCCCAGTGTTTGTTGTCATTTTTCTTAAAGATATCTTTTTTCTTACCTTTTAAAAGTTTCTTTCTGTTATGTTTGACTGTTTTTCTTGTTTTTTTCTTTCAGTTAAGTTCATTTCAGTTGTTTAGTCATGTCAGACCCTTTGCACCCAATGAACCGCAGCATGTTACGCCTCCCTGTCCATCACTAACTCCCGGAGTTCACCCAAACCCAGGCCCATCAAGTCAGTGATGTCATCCAATCATCTCATCCTCTGTAGACCTCTTCTTTTCCTGCCTTCAATCTTTCCCAGCATCAGGGTCTTTTCAAATGAGTCAGATCTTCATACCAGGTAGCCAAAGTATTGGAGTTTCAGCTTCAACATCAGTCCTTCCAATGAGCACCCAGGACTTATCTCTTTAGGATGGATTGGTTGGATCTCCATGCAGTCCAAGGGACTCTCAAGTCTTCTCCACCACCACAATTCAAAAGCATCGATTCTTCAGTGTTCAGCTTTCTTTATAATGCAACTTTTACATACATACATACAAACCATAGCCTTGACTAGGCAGACCATTGTTGACAAAGTAATGTTCCTGCTATTTAATATGCACTCTAGGTTAGTCGTAACTTTTCTTCCAAGGAGTAACTGACCTTTTATTCTTTAGCTGCAGTCACCATCTGCAGTGATTTTGGACCCCCCTCCCACAAAATAAACTAAACTAAAATAAAATCTGCCACTGTTTCCACTGTTTTCCCATCTATTTGCCATGAAGTAATGGGACTGGATGACATGATCTTCGTTTTTTCAATGTTGAGCTTTAAGCCAACGTTTTCACTCTCCTCTTCAATTTTCATCAAGAGGCTCTTTAGTTCTTTACTTTTTGTCATAAGGGTGGTGTCATCTGCATATCTAAGGATATTCACATTTCTCCTGCCAATCTTGCTTCTTCCAGCCCAGAGTTTCTCATGATGTACTCCGCATATAAGTTAAATAAGAAGGGTGAAAATATACATCCTTAATGTACTCCTTTTCCTATTTGTAAGCAGTCTGTTGTTCCATGTCCCATTCTAACTGATTCTTCCTGACCGGCATACAGGTTTCTCAAGAGCCAGGTCAGGTGGTCTGGTATTCCCATCTTTTTCAGAATTTTCCAGTTTACTGTGATCAACACAGTCAAAGTCTTTGGCATAGTCAATAAAACAGAAATAGAATATTTCTGGAATTGTTGCTTTTTCGATCTTCCAGCAGATATTCCAATTTGATCTCTGGTTCCTCTGCCTTTTCTAACACCAGCTTGAACATATGGAAATTCAGAGTTCCTTTACTGAAGAAGTCTGGATTGTAGAATTTTGAGCAATACTTTAGTAGCATGTAAGATGAGTGCAATTGTGTGATAATTTGAGCATTATGTGGCATTGCCTTTCTTTAGGATTGAAATGAAAACTGATCTTTTCCAGTCCTGGGGTCACTGCTGAGCTTTACAAATTTGCTGGTATATTGATTGCAGCGCTTTCACAGCATCATCTTTTAGGATTTGAAATAGCTCAACTGGAATTCTATAAGCTCCTCTAGCTTTGTTCGAAGTGATGCTTCCTAAGGCCCACTTGACTTCACATTTCAGGATGTCTTGTTCTAAGTGAGTGATCACACCATCGTGATTATCTGGGTCATGAAGATATTTTTTGTGCAGTTCTTCTGTGTATTCTTGCCATGTCTTCTAAATATATTTTGTTTCTGTTAGGTCCATAACATTTTTATCCTTTATTGAGCCAATCTTTGCATAAAATGTTCCCTTGGTAACTAATTTTCTTGAAGAGATTTTTCAGTTCAGTTCAGTTCAGTTCATTCACTCATTCATGTCCGACTTTTTGCGACCCCATGAATTGCAGCACGCCAGGCCTCCCTGTCCATCACCAACTCCCGGAGTTCACTCAGACCCACGTCCATCAAATCAGTGATGCAATCCAGCCATCTCATCCTCCGTCGACCTCTTTTCCTCCTGCCCCGAATCCCTCCCAGCATAGAGTCTTTTCAAATGAGTGAATTCTTTGCATGAGGTGGCCAAAGTACTGGAGTTTCAGCTTTAGCATCAGTCCCTCCAAAGAACACCCAGGACTGATCTCTTTTTGAATGGACTGGTAGGATCTCTTTGCAGTCCAAGGGACTCTCAAGAGTTTTCTCCAACACCACAGTTCAAAAGCATCAATCCTTTAGCACTCAGCTTTCTTCACAGTCCAACACTCACATCCATACATGACCACTGGAAAAAACATAGCCTTGACTAGACGGACCTTAGCCGGCAAGGTAATGTCTCTGCTTTTGAATATACTATCTAGGTTGGTCATAACTTTCTTTCCAAGGAGTAAGCGTCCTTTAATTTCACGGCTGCAGTCACCATCTGCTGTGATTTTGGAGCCCCCCAAAATAAAGTCTGACACGGTATCCACTGTTTCCCCATCTATTTCCTGTGAAGGGATAGGACCATGATCTTCATTTTCTGCAGGTTGAGCTTTAAGCCAACTTTTCACTCTCCTCTTTCACTTTCATCAAGAGGCTTTTTAGTTCCTCTTCACTTTCTGCCATAAGGCTGGTGCCATCTGCATATCTGAGGTTATTGATATTTCTCCCGGCAATCTTGATTCCAGCTAGTGCTTCTTGCAGCACAGTGCTTCTCATGATGTATTCTGCATAGAAGTTAAATAAGTAGGATGACAATATACAGCCTTGACATACTCCTTTTCCTATTTGGAACCAGTCTGTTGTTCCATGTCCAGTTCTAACTGTTGCTTCCTGACCTGCATATAGGTTTCTCAAGAGGAAAATCAGGTGGTCTGGTATTCCTATCTCTTGTAGAATTTTTGACAGTTTATTGTGACCCACACATCAAAGGCTTTGACATAGTCAATAAAGCAGAAATAGATGTTTTTCTGAAACTGTCTTGCTTTTTTGATGATCCAGTGGATGTTGGCAATTTGATCTCTGGTTCCTCTGCCTTTCCTAAAACCAACTTGAAGAGACCTTTAGTGTTTCCCTTTCTATTGTTTTCCTCTATTTCTTTTCACTGATCATTGATGAAGGCTTTCTTATCTCTCCTTGCTATTCTTTGGAACTCTGCATTTAAATGTGTATATTTTTCCTTATCTCCTTTGCTTTGCACTTATCTTCTTTTCACAGCTATTGAAGCCTTCTTCAGGCAGCCATTTTGCCTTTTTGAATTTCTTTTTCTTGTGGATGTTCTTGATTCCTGTCTCCTGTACAATGTCATGAACCTCAGCCCAAAGGGTATCATGCAGTCTATGAGGTCTAGTCCTTTAAATCTATTTCTCACTTCCACTGTATAATCTATTAGGAATTTGATAAAGGTCATACCTGAATGGTCTAGTGATTTCCTCTGTTTTCTTCAATTTAAGTCTGAATTTGGCAATAAGGAGTTCATGTTCTGAGCCACAGTTAACTCCCAGTCTTGTTTTTGCTCACTATATAGAGCTTTGGCTCTATACAGCTTTGGCTCCTTCTTTGGCTGCAAAGAAAGTAATCAATCCGATTTCACTATTGGCCATCTGGTGATGTCCATATGTATAGTCTTCTCTTGGGTTGCTGGAAGATGGTGTTTGCTATGACCAGTGCATTATCTTGGTAAAATTATATTACCCTTTGTCGTGGCTCATTCAGTATTCCAAGGCCATAATTGCCTGTTACTCCAGGTGTTTCTTGACTTCCTACTTTTTCATTCTCAGTTCATTTCAGTTCAGTCGCTCAGTCTTGTCTGACTCCTTGTGACTCCATGAATCGCAGCATGCCAGGCCTCCCTGTCCGTCACCAACACCTGGAGTTCACTCAGACTCACGTCCATCGAGTCCGTGATGCCATCCAGCCATCTCATCCTATGTCATCCCTTTCTCCTCCTGCCCCCAATCCCTCCCAGCGGCACGGTCTTTTCCAATGAGTCAACTCTTTGCATGAGGTGGTCAAAGTACTGGAGTTTCAGCTTTAGCATCATTCCTTCCAAAGAAATCCCAGGGCTGATCTCCTTCAGAATGGACCGGTTTGATCTCCTTGCAGTCCGAGGGACTCTCAAGAGTCTTCTCCAACACTACAGTTCAAATGCATCAATTCTTTGGTGCTCAGCCTTCTTCACAGTCCAAATCTCACATCCATACGTGACCAGAGGAAAAACCATAGCTTGACTAGATGGACCTTAGTCGGCAAAGTAATGTCTCCGCTTTTGAATATGCTATCTAGGTTGGTCATAACTTTTCTTCTAGTCCCTTATAATGAAAAGGATAAGTTGTTGTTGTTGTTGTTGTTTTGGTGTTAGTACTAAAAGGTCTTGTAGGTTTTCATGTAAGTATTCAGCTTCAATATATATATATATATATATATATATATATATATTATTTCCCTAATAGCTCAGACAGTAAAGTGTTTGCCTATATTGTGGGAGATTCAAGTTCAGTCCCCGGGTCAAGAATATATATCTTTTTCTTGTGCATTTATCTTGCTTTTCTATTTTTTCTTATTTTTTAACACTCTCTTCCATCCATTCCTTTTCTCTTTCCTCTCCCTTCTTCACTGTTTTCTTTTCCTTCACTTCTTTCTTTTTCACCATGAACATTAATTTGATTTTTTTTTTTTTTTTTAGTTTTATCCCCATGTGATACTATGTTCAGGCTCAGCTTTCTGGGCCGAGTATTAGTTAACTCTGCTTTTAATTGGTCAATGTCACTTTTGGTTTACATTGTTCAGACAAATCTCCTGTAACCTCTTTTATTTAGTAAATTTTAATTATGTCAATTTTTGTGTGTGCACGTATATGGCCCATGAATTTTGTAATTACCTACCTGGTCTTCTACTATTATCTACCAGGGTTCATATTTTATTTCAAGATTTTTTTTCTTGGTTTGTTCGCTTTAACCCCTACTAATCTCATAAAAAATGACTTATGGGGTCCCAGCTCCCCGACCAAAGGTTGCACCTAAACTACTGAGGTGGGAATATTGAGACCAAGACCCCAGACTCCCAGAGGTCTCCTTACCCCAGGGGTTATCAGTTACTGAGTACGTTTCCACCTATACTCAAAGACAGGTGTTGAAAGCTGTTGAAAATCATCTGCTACAGGACATTTTACCCAAACAACAACCAAGACAAAAACACAAAAAAACAGTTGTTAGCAGACAGAATTCCCACCTCACACAGCCCTGCCTATCACAGTTAAAAAATAAATCACTTCCTTCCACTGTAGTGCAGGCACATCGCCACTAACAAGAAGTCAACAGAAACCACTAAATCAACATTTTCCTCTGAGGTCAAAAGCCAAAGGAATACAACCCTAAAGCCTGACAAAAGGAGACCTCAAATGGAGTAAGTCAAGGGAGAAAATGCAAAGGGAGAGAAACACAGAACAAATGAAAGAACAAAGTAGAAACTCACAAGGCTGAATAAATGAAGAAAAATAAGCAAACTACATGAAGAATAATTCAGAATAATAATAGCAACTATATTCTGAAATCTTTAACATGGGATGGAGAAAAAACAAGAAACAACACAATTAATACAGTTACAAGGACGTAGAAGAAATAAGGAATAAGCAAACAGTGATTAATAACACAATAACTAGAGTTTAAAATACTGTAGAACAAACCAGTAGTAAAATAACTGAGACAGAAGTACGAATAGGTGAGCTGCAAGATAAAATGGTGGAAATAATTGCTGAAAAGCAGAATAAAGGTTAAAGAATGAAAGGCACTGGGGATAGTCTCAGAGACTTCTGAAACAATATTAGACTCATTAACATTTGAGTTATAGTGGTTCCAAGAGGAAGAAGAAGAGAGAAAAAGACACTCTTTCTCAAAAGAGAAAAATTTTGAAAACATTAGAGTTGAAAATTTCCCCAACATTGGAAAGGGAATAGTCAACCAGTCCAAATAGGGCAGAGGGTCCCTTCTGGGATAAACTCAGGTTGAGACACATGGAGACACATACAAATCAGCCTAATAGAGATTAAACACAAAAGGATAATATTAAAATCTGCAGGGGAAAAGTGAGAAGGAACATGCAAGACAAAACATACAATTATCAACAGATCTTTCAGCTGAAACTCTGCAGAAAGGAAATAGCAGGGTATATGAAAGTAGTGAGAAAAAAAAAAAAATCCACAATCAAGATTACTCTCTCCAGCACGGATTTTATTCAAGATGGATGGAGAAGTCAAAAACTTATAGACAAGCAAAATATCAAGAATTCAGCACTACCAAACCAACTTCCCAGTATTATTACCAGAAAATCTCACATACAGAGGAGCTTGGCAAGCTACACTTCATGAGGTCTCTAAGAGTCAGACATGACTGAGTGACTTAACGTTCTTCTTATTATTATTCAAACCAGTTTTATAACAAATACTAAAGTGATTTATATAGACAGTAAACACAAGATAAAGGAAAGATCTACAAAAACAAACTGAAAACAATTAAGAAAATGCTTGTAGGGACATATATATTAGTAATTACTTTAAATGTAAGCAGATTAATTTACCAACGAAAAGATACAGCCTGACTGAATGGATATAGAAACAAGACCCATATATATGCTGCCTACAAGAGACCCACTTCAGACCTAGAGAGAGATATAAAGTGAAAGTAAAAGAACAGAAAAATGTATTCCATGCAAATGGAAATTTTAAAAAATCCAGTGTGCCGTTTTTATTTCAGAAAAAAAAAGTAGACTTAAAAATAAAGAATATTACAAAAGATAAAGTGTATGATACATAAGGATCAAGGGATCAATCCAAAAAGAATGCATAAGAAATGTAAATATTTGTACACTCAACACAGAAGCACTTCAATACATTAAACAAACACTAACAGACATAAGAAAGTAAAGTGACAGTAACACAATAACAGTAGAGAACTTTATCACCCCACTTGAACCAATAGCCAGATAATCCAAAACAGAGAATCAATTGATTTCATTGATAATGAAACATTAGAGCAAATGGACCTAATTAATATCCTCAGGATCAATCCAAATGCAGAAAAATAAATTTCTCAAGTGCACATGGAACATTCTCCAGGATAGACTACATATTGGACCACAAATCAAGCCTTTGTAGAGTTAAGAAAATTAAAAATTTTGGGGGGGGGGTAAACAGTGGCAGACTTAATTTTCGGGCTCCAAAATCACTGCAGATGGTGACTGCAGCCATGAAATTAAAAGACGCTTACTCTTTCGAAGGAAAGTTATGAACAACCTAGACAGCATATTAAAAAACAGACATTACTTTGTCAACATAGGTCCATTTAGTCAAGGCTATGGTTTTTCCACTGGTCATATATGGATGTGAGAGTTGGACTATAAAGAAAGCTGAGTACTGAAGAACTGATGCTTTTGAACCATGGTGTTTGAGAAGACTCTTGAGAGGCCCTTGGACTGCAAGGAGATCCAACTAGTCCATCCTAAAGTATGCAAACATGAGTTTGAGTGAACTCTAGGAGTTGGTAATGGACAGGGAGGCCTGGTGTGCTGCAATTCATGGGGTTGCAAAGAGTCAGACACGACTGAGCGACTGAACTAAGTAGTCATGGGAGTCATGCTCTTGAGAGCAAGCTCAGGAGATTTGGCCCGTGTCCTTTAAAACATGGGTTCAATACATGTGGCATGCTTTCTCTAGACCATGGGTCTGTAGTGGAAGGACTATGTTCTAGAATGTTGGTTCAGAGATGGTGAGGCCCATGCTCCAGAGAGCAGTCTCAGTGGATGAGACATGAATGTTCTTAAGTGTGGAGTCAGTAATATCAGAATGCATGCCTCAGAGTGTCATCTCAGGACTTTTTGCACTATTGATCTAGAGTGAATGCTCAGTAGTTGGGTTACATGCCCTCTTTAACTTGGACTCTATGTTGTGATGCTTGTTACAGAGAGTGCAGGCTCATTGGTTGGATATGCCTTCTCTGGAGCACAAACTCAGTAGTAACAGGACAATTGCTCCGAAGTGCACCCTCAAGAGTTGAGGCACTAGAGTATTGCAATGTAGAAGCAGTAGAGGTAGGATAAGTGAAAGATAGTACCAGATTTTCAGTTGTGGCAGACTACTTCTAGGGCATCATCACATTGCAGCTCTAGAAGTGCTGGGATGTATTAGTTGTATCTTGCTTTTCTAGAGTGATGCTTGAGTAGTAACATAACATATAGTCTAGAGAGCCATAAGAAGTTTGGCACTATTCCTCTATAGCATTGGCTCAGTGGTGATAAGATACGTATGTTCCAGAGTTCAAGCTTATGTGTGGCTTAACACAATCTCAGTGGGAGTGTTCAGTTGTGGGCAGGTCATGTGCTCTAGAATGAATTCTCAGATGGTGAGATACATCCTCAGGAATGCAAGCTCAGTAGTGGATATACTTCCTCGAGGGCAAAAATAAATTAAAAAAATAAGTAAATGTAGTGAGGGAAAATGCAACAGAGTGTAATCTATTTCATTGCAGAATTCCAACTGTAGAATGTGGGCTTACCGGTTTCAGCGTAAGGGCTTTGGAGTATGAGATCAGTAGTGGTGGAGCTTACACTCTAAGCAGCAGCTGTTGAGTGCAGCATGAATGTACCAGGGTTAAAAGTCAGGGTTAAAAGTTGGGGCATGGGTTCATTCAGTAGCAAGTTGCAACATTCAGAGTGCAAGATCAGTAATTGTAACACTCTTGCTCTAGACCACAGGCTCACTAGTTGTGGGATACCTGCCTAGTGTGATGGTTCATAAGTGGCAAGACTTGTGCTATTGCATGGGAATCGATAGTGGTGGGATTCATGCTCTAGAGGGCAATTCAGTAGGTCTAGGTAGCCTGTGTTAGAGCATAGGCTCAGGAGTGTTTGTACAACTAGTATGAAAGGCCCAAATCAGTGGTACTGGAGATATGTTTCCACGAAAAATCTCAGTAGTGGGGGGCGGTCCTAAGATGGCAGAGGAATAGGATGGGTAGACAACTTTCTCCCTCACAAATTCATCGAAAGAACATTTCAACACTGAGTAAATTCCACAAACCAACTTCTGAATGCTGGCAGAGGACATCAGGCACCCAGAAAAGCAGATCATTGCCTTCAAAAACAGGTAGGAAAAAATATAAAAGATGAAAAAGGAGACAAAGAAGCTGGGGAGGGAGCTCTGCCCCGGGAAGGGAATCTTAAGAAGAGAGGTTTCCAAACACCAGGAAACTCTCTCGCTGCTGAGTCTGTGGTGAGCCTTGGATGCACAGAAGGCAACATAACAGGAAGGAAAAATAAATAAATAATTAAAACCAACAGATTACGAGCCCAACAGTAACTCCCCCAGTGGAGAAACATCACAGATGCCTGCATCCACCACTAGCAAGTGTGGGCTGGGCTGCTAGGTGCAGGAGGCGCGGGCTCCAGTGCTTTGTAAGACTCGGGACAGAATGCCCCGCACATAACCAGAGTGAATTAACTTGGGCTAGCAAACCAGACTGTGGGATAGCTACCACGTGAAAAGCGCAAACATAGGACATCGCCAGGACCGCTCACCGAACAAAGGACGGAACAGAAATAGCCGGCTGCAGACCATCCCCCTCCAGTGACAGGCAGCCAGAGCCGTAAAGGCTGGAAGGGGGCAATCGCAGCCCAAGAAAGACATTACCTACCGAAATGGAAGCAGGCTTCTTTGCTAACTAAGACTTCTGGGGGTTCTGGACAGTCATCAGCCACCAGAGAAGGGACACCAGCAATACACCCAGAAAACTGAGCAGTAGAGATGGGAAAGGTGATAAGTCGCAGGGACTGCACTCGCCAAACTCCTGAGCTACTTGGACCTGGGAAGGGCACAAAACGCAGGCCCAACTGAATCTGCACCTTTGAGGGCTACCTGAGTGCCAAGCCTGAGCGGCTTAGACCGAGGAGGTGCATGCAGCTTAGGGCCAGCCTCAGATGGTTCCTGGCCGACCAATGTAGAGCCTGAGTGGTATGTGCTGCGAGCAGGGGCAGGCCAAGCTGGGCTGAGACACTGCAAGCACATGCCAGTGTCAGTTGGTTTGCAACATCCCTCCCTCCCCAGAGCACGACTGAACAAGTGAACCTAAAAAAGAAAAAAGTGTCCACCACTACTCCCCCTGTGACAGGGCAGAAATCAGACATAGAAGAGACCAGCAGACAGAAGAAGTTAAACAGAGGGAACCACCTTGAAAGCGACCCCACACTGTCCACAGCACCAGAGAAAGGGCCAGATATATCTTTACTATTTTTACGATCATTCTTTTTTGTTGTTGTTGTTGATATTGTTGTGTGATTGTTTTTTCTTTTCTTTTCCCTTCCCTCTTCTTTTTTCTTATTTTAACCTTTAAAATTTTTTAAGTACTCTATTTCTCTTTTAATTTTTATTTTTTAACCTACTATTACCTTTCAAAAAAAAAGACCCTATTTTTAAAGCAAATGCCGTATATATTCTTTTTGTGGTGGTTGTTGTTTTTTTTTTTAATAATTCTTTTGGCTTTTTTATTTTTTATTTTCTTTCTTCTCCTTCTTCTTCTTCTTTTCTTTAATATTGTATTTTTGAAAATCCAACCTCTACTCTAGATTTTTAATCTTTTCTTTTTGGTATTTATTGTCAATTTTCTAAATTTAAAAACCCAATCTTCGGTACCTAATTTTACCTGAGAGTGAGATTCCTGGCTTGACCACTATCTTCTCCTTTGGACTCTCCTTTTTCTCTAACAGGTGGTCTCTGTCTCTTCCCTCCCCCTTTGCTTCTCTACCCAACTCGGTGAATTTCTGTGTGTTCCAGATGGTGGAGAACACTTAGGGAACTGATTACTGGCTAGATCTGTCTCTCTCCTTTTCATTTCCCTCTTTTATCCTCCTGGCCACGCCTGTCTACTTCCTCCTTCTCCTCTTCCCTGTATAACTCCGTGAACGCCTCTGAGTGGTCCAGACTGAGAAGTGCACATAAGGAAGTGATTACTGACTAGCTTGCCCTCCTCTTTTGATCCCACCTCATCTCATTCCAGTCACCTCTAATTACCCCCTCCGTCTTCTCTTCTCCATGTAACTCAGTGAACCTCTCTGGATGTCCCTCAATGTGGAGAAACTTTTCATCTTTAAACTAGATGTTTTATCATCGGTGCTGTATAGATGGAGATGTCTTGAGGCTACTGTAAAAATAAAACTAGAAAACCAGGAGCAGGAGGCTTAAGTCCAAATCCTGAGAACATCAGAGAACTCCTGAATCCAGGGAATGTTAATCGATCATAGCTCATTAAACGCCTCCATACCTACAGTGAAACCAAGCACCACCCAAGGGCCAACAAGTTTCAGAGCGAGACATACCACACAAATTCTCCAGCATCACAGAAACACCCCGCTGAGCTTCAAAATACAGGCAGCTCAAAGTTACTCCAAAACCATTGATGTTTCATAACCCATTACTGGTCACTTCATTGCACTCCAGAGAGAAGAAATCCAAATCCACCCACCAGAACTCCAACACAAGCCTCACTAACCAAGAAACCTTGACAAGCCACTGACACAACCCTGTCCACAGTGAGGAAACTCCATAATAAAAAGAACTCCACAAAGTCCCAGAATATAGAAAGGCCACAAAATCGCAGCAATATAACCAAGATGAAGAGACAGAGGAATACCCAGCAGGTAAAGGAACGGGAGAAATGCCCACCAAACCAAACAAAAGAGGAAGAGATAGGGAATCTACCTGGGAAAAATTCCGCATATTGATAGTGAAAATGATCCAAAATCTGGAAATCAAAGTAGAATCACAGATAAATAGCCTGGAGACAAGGACTGAGAAGATGCAAGAAAGGTTTAACAAGGACCTAGAATAAATGAAAAAGAGTCAATATATAGTGAATAATGCAATAAATGAGATCAGAAACACTCTGGAGGCAACAATTAGTAGAATAATGGAGGCAGAAGATAGGATCTGTGATATAGAAGATAGAATGGTAGAAATAAATGAATCAGAGAGGGAAAAAAGAAAAACGAACTAAAAGAAATGAAGACAATCTCAGAGACCTCCAAGACAATATGAAACACTCCAACATTAGAATTATAGGAGTCCCAGAAGAAGAAGACAAAAAGAAAGACCACGAGAAAATACTTGAGATAATAGTTGAATACTTCCCTAAAATGGGGAAGGAAATAATCTCCCAAGTCCAAGAAACCCAGAGAGTTCCAAATAGCATAACCCAAGGCGAAACACCCCAAGACACATATTAATCAAGTTAACAAAGTCAAACACAAAGAACAAATATTAAAAGCAGCAAGGGAAAAAGAACAAATAACACACAAGGGGATTCCCATAAGGATAACTGCATATCTTTCAATAGAAATTCTTCAGGCCAGGAGGGAATGGCAAGACATACTTAAAGTGGTGAAAGAAAATAACCTACAGCTCGTATTACTGTACCCAGCAAGGGTCTCATTCAACTATGAAGGATAAATCAAAAGCTTTACAGACAAGCAAAAGCTGAGGGAATTCAGCACCACCAAACCAGCTCTCCAACAAATGCTAAAGGATATTCTCTAGACAGGAAACACAAAAAGGGTGTATTAACCTGAACCCAAAACAGTAAAGTAAATGGCAATGGGATCATACTTATCAATAATTACCTTAAACATAAATGGGTTGAATGCCCCAATCTAAAGGCAAAGACTGGCTGAATGGATACAAAAACAAAATCCCTATGTATGTTGCCTACAAGAGACACACCTCAAAAAAAGGGACACATACAGAATGAAAGCAAAGGGATGGAAAACGATATTCCACGCAAATAGAGTCCAAAAGAAAGCAAGGGTAGCAATACTCATATCCGAGCACCCAACATAGGAGCACCGCAATATGTAAGACAAATGCTGACATGTATGAAAGGGGAAATTAACAGTAACACATAATAGTGGGAGACTTTACTCACTCACATCTATGGACAGATCAAATAAACAGAAAATTAACAAAGAAACGCAAAATGTAAATGATACAATAGACAAGTTAGACCTAATTGATATCTATAGGACATTTCACTCCAAAACAATGAATTTCACCTTTTTCTCAAGTGTTCATGGAAACTTCTCCAGGATAGATCACATCCTAAGCTGTAAATCTAACCTTGATAAATGCAAAAAAAAAAAAAAAAAAAGAAATCATTCCAAGCATCTTTTCTGACCATAATGCATTAAGACTACATCTCAATTACAGGAGAAAAACTATTAAAAATTCCAACATATGGAGGCTGAACAACACGCTTCTGAATAATGGACAAATCACAGAAGAAATAAAAAAGAAATCAAAATATGCATAGAAAAGAATGAAAATGAAAACACAAGAACCAAAACCTGTGGGACACTATAAAAGCAGTGCTAAGAGGAACGTTCATAGCAATACAAGCATACCTCAAGAAACAAGAAAAAAGTCAAATAAATAACCTAACTCTACACCTAAAGCAACTAGAAAAGGAAGAAATGGAGAACCCCAGAGTAAGTAGAAGGAAAGAAATCATAAAAATTAGGGCAGAAATAAATGCTAAAGAAACAAAAGAGACCATAGCAAAAATCAACAAAACCAAAAGCTGGTTCTTTGAAAGGATAAATAAAATTGACAAACCATTAGCCAGACTTATCAAGAAACAAAGAGAGAAAAATCAAATCAATAAAATTAGAAATGAAAATGGAGAGATCACAACAGACAACACAGAAATACAAAGGATCATAAGAGACTACTATCAGCAATTATATGCCAATAAAATGGACAACGTGGAAGAAATGGACAAATTTTTAGAAAAGTACAACTTTCCAAAACTGAACCAGGAAGAAATAGAAAACCTTAACAGACCCATCACAAGCACGGAAATTGAAACTGTAATCAGAAATCTTCCAGCAAACAAAAGCCCAGGTCCAGATGGATTCAAAGCTGAATTCTACCAAAAATTTTGAGTAGAGCTAACACCTATCCTACTCAAACTCTTCCAGAGAATTGCAGAGAAAGGTAAACTTCCAAACTCATTCTATGAGGCCACCATCAACCTAAGACCAAAACCTGACAAAGATGCCACAAATAAAAGAAAACTACAGGCCAATATCACTGATGAACATAGATGCAAAAATCCTCAACAAAATTCTAGCAATCAGAATCCAACAACACATTAAAATGATCATACACCATGACCAAGTGGGCTTTATCCCAGGGATGCAAGGATTCTCCAATATCTGCAAATCAATCAATGTAATTCACCACATTAACAACTTGAAAAATAAAAGCCATATGATTATCTCAATAGATGCAGAGAAGGCCTTTGACAAAATTCAACATCCATTTTTGATAAAAGCTCTCCAGAAAGCAGGAATAGAAGGAACATACCTCAACATAATAAAAGCTATATATGACAAACCCTCAGCAAACATTATCTTCAATGGTGAAAAATTGAAAGCATTTCCCCTAAAGTCAGGAACGCGATAAGGGTGCCCACTTTCACCACTACTATTGAACATAGTTCTGGAAGTTTTGGCCACAGCAATCAGAGCAGAAAAAGAAATAAAAGGAATCCACATTGGAAAAGAAGAAGTAAAACTCTCACTGTTTGCGGATGACATGATCCTCTACATAGAAAACCCTAAAGATGCCACCAGAAAATTACTAGAGCTAAGTTGCAGGATGTAAAATCAACACACAGAAATCCCTTGAATTGTTATACACTAATAATGAGAAAGCAGAAAGAGAAATTAAGGAAACAATTCCATTCACCTTTGCAACGAAAAGAATAAAACCCTTAGGAATATATCTACCTAAAGAAACTGAAGACCTATATATAGGAAACTATAAAACACTGATGAAAGGAATCAAAGAGGACACTAATAGATGGAGAAATATACCATGTTCGTGGATCGGAAGAATCAACATAGTGGAAATGAGTATACGACCCAAAGCAATCTACAGATTCAGTGCAATCCCTATCAAGCTACCAACGGTATTTTTCACACAGCTATAACAAATAATTTCACAATTTGTATGGAAATACAAAAAACCTCGAATAGCGAAAGCAATCTTGAGAAAGAAGAATGGAACTGGAGGAATCAACT
>SJYR01004827.1:0-11780 GCA_006410655.1 Kobus ellipsiprymnus
TGACCTTTTCCAGTCCTGTGGCCACTGCTGAGTTTTCCAAATTTGCTGGCATATTGAGTGCAGCACTTTCACAGCATCATCTTTAAGGATCTGAAATAGCTCAACTGAACTACTTTGTTACACCATATACAAAAATAAACTTAAAATGGATTAAAGGCTTAAATGTATTTAAGACTGGAAACCATAAGATTCCTAGAAGTAAACATAGGCAGTAAGCTCTCTGACATTAATCCTAGAAACATCTGTTTTGAATCTGTCTTGTCATGCAAGGGAAACAAAGGAAAAAGAAACAAATGTGATTACACTGAACTAAAAGCTTTATGGAGCAAAGGAAACTATCAACAAAATGAAAAGGCAAGATACAGATTGAGAGGAGATACTGACAAATGATACTATCCTTAAGGGTTTGATATCCAAACTATATAAAGAATTCATACAACTCAATGTCAAAAAATAAATTCATACAACTTAATATCAAAAACCAAAGAATCTGATTAAAACACGGGCAGAGGACCCGAGTCAACATTTTTCCAAAGAAGACATACTAATTGCTCAACATCATTAATTATCAGGGACATGCAAATCAAGAGCACAATTAGGTATCACCTCACACCTGTCAGAATAGCTATTAAGACAACAAGCTATTGTCAAATAGCTATTAAAAGACAACAAATAACCAGTGTCCGTGAGGATGTGGAGAAAAGGGAACCCTCTTTTACTGTTAGTGGGCATGTAAATTGGTACGGTCCATCCAGTAAAACAGTAGAGAGTTTCCCTCAAAAATTTAAAAATGAAACTACCAAGCAACCCAGCAATTTTACTTCTGGCTTTTATGAGACATCAAAAACACTAATTCAAAAAAGAAAGCTGCACTCTACTATTCACTCCAGTATTATTTACAGTAGCTAAGATATGGAAGCAACTTAAGTGTAAATAAGGAAGATCTGGTATATATGCAATGTGATACCATTTAACTGTAAAAGAGAATTCATTCTTGCCATTTGTGACAACACAGATGGATTGAGGGGGTAAATGAAACGAGTCAGAGAAAGACAAATGTTACATGAGCATACTGATATGTGGAATCTCAAAAAACTAGACAAAACAGAAACTGAGACATAGATACAGAGAACAAATTGATAATTGTCAGAGGGGAGGGTGGTAGAAGGTTGGGCAAGATAGGTAAAGGGGATTAAAAGGTACAAATTTTCAGTTATAAAATAAGTATGTTATGGAGATGTACAACATATAGATCAATAATATGGTAATAACCTTGCAGGAGACCTGGGTTCAATCCCTAGGTTGGGGAGATCCCCTGGAGAAGGAAATGGCAACCCACTCCAGTATTCTTGCCTGGAGAACCCCACGAACGGAGGAGCCTGGTAAGTTACAGCCCACGGGGTCGCTAAGAGTCGGACACAACTGAGCGACTTCACACACTCACTCACTCACTCACTCAACCTTGTATAATGATAGATGGTAACTAGATTTAGTGTGATCAGTTTGTAATGTACAAAAATACTAAATCACTATGTTGTACACCTGAAACTAATATAATATTGTATGCCAATTATAAATCAATTTTAAAAAGACTCTCAATGTATGTTTTTACTGTGAGTACATCCCAGGCTCTGACATTCTACCTGGAATACTAAAGAAATGCAAGGGCAATAGAGAATGTTAAACAGATAGACTTTATTTTTATAAAATTTTTCTGGGTTTAGCAGGTAAAATAGGAGTTACAATAGCGATGGAGCTTGCACATATTTAATTTACAAGCTGAATTTAGATCTAACTTTTTCTTGGCCCTCCACTCCCCTCATATTCAGATTCTTCTATATCATCTCCTCAAACAGATTATTTTAGTGGGAAATTGGCTCAAATGCTGAACAAGGAAAGGCAGTTTAGAGGTTTTTCACACTCATCTACTGCTAAGGATTTTCTAGTTATGCTAACTGCTGAGGGTTTGAATGTCCAGATGTCTACACAGAGACCTTTGTTTCTTCCTTATGGCTTCTCAAATTTTAATAAGCATTTTATCAGAGTGATGTCATGTAATGATCTTAAGATCCAGATGTGGCATCTGAAAACACTCTTCATAGGGCCTCTCAACTTCAGACTTGACTTTGACATGCTCTGAGCATTAGAACTTTGGATGTGTTCATTAGTCTAAATTTGTAAGAAGTGTCATTCTGAGAAAGCTTTCATAAGTCACAGACCTGTCTGGACACAATGAGTTAGGACACAGTTCTCAGGAAATATCAGAGCCCTCTTTGACTTTGGAAAATTTTAATGAAATGCTAGGCTGGGAGTTTGTGTACCAATATCACAGTCTACGTGGTGTGATCCCAGGAGCAGTTACTGCTGTTTGAAAATAAAAATTAGGAGTCCAGTGACAGTCCTTGTTTCAGCAGTTAGCAAAGAGGTGTCACAAACTTACTAGGGTGCTGTGAATCCTTCAGGTCTTTGCCTTCACATTTTGAACAATATGTATTAATATCTTCTACAATTGAGAGTTCATATTAATTATTACAGTGATTTTGTCGGATGTGAGGTTGTCCTGAGATTGAGGCGTCTTTATCAGCAGAGAACACCTGCAGTCAGTCAGAAGAGTCTAGTCATGATATCAACTCAGCATGGAGAAAAGAGCTTGGGTTTCTGAGAATACTCAACAATTTTACATTGTGGGTATATTAGGGAGTTTAGTAAGGAAGTAAACAGTCTGCACTGGGTTGACAGCAATCAACAAAGAGGAGAAAAATGATGATGATCACACACTGAAATGGTACCCTGTTTTAAAGAACTGTACTGTAGGTGTAACGGATTCATTAACTGCTGCCTTCAATCTCTTAACTGCGTTAATATGTGGCCAAAATTTCTGGTGTTTTAAAGGTTGAGGATCACTCACTTAGCACCACAAAACCTTATCCCTCAAATATTATAGGGAGAACGGCTCAGAATTTACCTGGTGAATGGGAACTACCATCTATGTGCTTATATGTGGAATGCTCCAGATTTACTGGAGGGGTTGTGATTTGAGGAAGCACAAAAGTATGGAGGAATGGAAAGTGTGGAACTTCTTTGTATTAAAAAGTTGGGAGAGTGATCACAGGAAGTCAAATGCTACCCCCCTGCCAAAAAAAAAACAAACCACAGCTAAATGTTGCTATATGCAAGATTTTGGAAGAGGCAGAATATCAGTGGTTGAATATATATTGAAGAATAGACAAACACATGAATCTGTCAATGAATAAATAACCTTTACCATATATTGTGATTTCCTATGTGCTAGACATGTATGCCAAAGCCTTTGACTGTGTGGATCACAATAAACTGTGGAAAATTCTGAAAGAAATGGGAATACCAGACCACTTGACCTGCCTCTTGAGAAATCTATATGCAGGTCAGGAAGCAACAGTTAGAACTGGACATGGAACAACAGACTGGTTCCAAATAGGCAAAGGAATACATCAAGGCTGTATATTGTCACCCTGCTTATTTAACTTCTATGCAGAGTACATCATGAGAAACGCTGGACTGGAAGAAGAACAAGCTGGAATCAAGATTGCCGGGAGAGATACCAATAACCTCAGATATACAGATGACACCACCCTTATGGCAGAAAGTGAAGAGGAGCTAAAAAGCCTCTTGATGAAGGTGACAGAGGAGAGCGAAAAAGTTGGCTTAAAGCTGAACAGTCAGAAAACAAAGATCATGGCATCCGGTCCCATCACTTCATGGGAAATAGATGGGGAAACGGTAGAAACAGTGTCAGACTTTATTTTTTGGGGCTCCAAAATCACTGCAGATGGTGACTGCAGCCAGAAATTAAAAGACACTTACTCCTTGGAAGAAAAGTTATGACTAACCTAGATAGTGTATTCAAAAGCAGAGACATTACCTTGCCGACTAAGGTCCGTCTAGTCAAGGCTATGGTTTTTCCAGTGGTCATGTATGGATGTGAGAGTTGGACTGTGAAGAAGGCTGAGTGCTGAAGAATTGATGCTTTTGAACTGTGGTGTTGGAGAAGACTCTTGAGAGTCCCTTGGACTGCGACGAGATCCAACCAGTCCATTCTGAAGGAGATCAACCCTGGGATTTCTTTGGAAGGAATGATGCTAAAGCTGAAACTCCAGTACTTTGGCCACCTCATGTGAAGAGTTGACTCATTGGAAAAGACTCTGATGCTGGGAGGGATTGGGGGCAGGAGGAGAAGGGGACGACAGAGGATGAGATGGCTGGATGGCATCACGGACACGATGGACGTGAGTCTGGGTGAACTCCGGGAGATGGTGATGGACAGGGAGGCCTGGCGTGCTGCGATTCATGGGGTCGCAAAGAGTCGGACACGACTGAGCGACTGAAATGAACTGAACTGAACCGAACTGAGACATGCATATGATCTTACTTAAGAAGGCAGGTGTTATCATCCTCAGTCTGCTGCCATTAAGGGTTTAATGCAAGAAATTAAATAACCTGTCTAAGGTGAGCTAGTAAATGGCAGAACTGGAATTTGAACTCAGAACTACACAATTGCCAAAGCCTACTTTATTAAGCTATCATATATTAGGCAGTGACAGGTTTTATTTTCTTAAGCTCCAAAATCACTGCATATGGTGAAAGTGGCCACAAAATTAAAAGACACTTGCTCCTTGGAAGGAAAGCTATGACAAACCTAGGCAGCATATTAAGAAAGCAGAAACATCACTTTGTCAATCAAGGTTCATGTGGTCCAAGCTATGGTTTTTCCAGTAGTCATGTATGGATGTGAGTTGGACCATAAAGAAGGCTGAACACTGAAGAATTGACACTTCCGAACTGTGATGTTGGAGAAGACTCTTGAGAGTCCCTTGTACTGCAAGGAGATCAATCAGCCAATCCTAAAGGAAATCAACCCTGAGTGTTCATTAGAAGGACTGATGCTCAAGTTCCAATACTTTGGCCACCTGATGTGAAGAGTCAACTCATTGGAAAAGACCCTAATACTGGGAAAAATTGAAGCCAAAAGGAGAAGGGGGAGGCAGAGGATAAGATAGTTAGATAGCATCAATGATTCAATGAACATGAATTTAAGCAAACTCTGGGAGACAGTGAAGGACAGGGGAGACTGGTGTGCTCTTGTCTGTGGGATCCCAAAGAACTGGACATGACTTTGCAATTGAAGAGCAACAACAATGTATTAGGCATAAGCCACATATCTATTTGCTACTGATGAGCCAAAATTTAGTTAAAAACGTTAAAGCTGATCATGTCCTTCTCCTCCTAAAGCCCTATGATGACTTTCCATCATTCAGAGAATAAAATCCCAAATGCCTGCTTGGAGCAGGAAAGGTCACCTACCTCTGGGTCCTCATCCTTTTTGCATTAGATACTTTTTGTTTTTCTAACCAACCAAGCTTATTCCCACTCCCAGAGGCTGCCATTTGGTGTCCCAGCTGTCTGGAATATTCTTCCCCCAGATCTTTTCAGATCTCTCACAAATGTCACCTCTTAGAAAGATTTTTTCATCTTTCACTCTGAGTAGTATGTGAGTTCCAAAGATTCTCTCAGTATTATCATTGCAACTGTAGGATCTAAAACAATGCTTGGCACATAGTAGGTGCTCAACTGAAATATTAATTAAATGAATGAGTGAGTTCATTCTCTGAAGCAAAGACTGAATGCCAGCTGTAATCATGAAGATATTTCTTTTGTATGGAAGATAGATACCATCTTGGAGGGCTAGGGAGGTGAAAAATAACATCTGGGTAAAACATTGTCACTTTATGAAAGCACAAGATTGATCAAGGAACATAAGCCCCCAGCCTGTAAGAACAAGGCACAGAAAGATGAAGTTGAAACACAGACCTGAAAGGGTTGAAAATTTGTGGTTCTATTCTCACCGGTCAGGTTAAACTTCATGACCTCAAAATGGTGCAAATAAAAATGAATTTTGGCCAAAGTGAGCTGATGACAAATTTGGCCAGAGGGTCACCAGGCAGACATAATTTCAATGTAAACAACCTTCCACAGCGAGGGCAGTGTCCTACTTGGGAGTGTGATTCCAATACAGTATTTTATAGGGCTGCAGCAATTTGGGCCAGACAGAACTGTACAAGTCTCTTGTTAAGCTGAAATAACTGCAGAATTCAGAATATGTCATGTGAGTGTCAATCTGTGAACTCTTAGCTCTTGCCAGTTCTAAAAGATGACAGATCAATTCCCATTCAGCTGCCCGTCCCAAGGTTAAGGTATCTCTGAGGCACAATTTCCAAGACTCAGATGGAGTTTGGAATTTAATAGTTATTGTTTCAGGTGAGGAGTGTAATCTAATGAAGTGTGCAGTGATATCCTGTGGTGAGCACTTGAACGTTAATCTGCTTGGAATAAGGCAGTGGGTCTCATCCGACCTTGTCATCTATATTGAATTTAACACTCCCAGTGAACGCATTTTGAACAGCTCACCTCAAATGGATGCGATCTGTTTCGATTTTTATTCTTCCTCCTAATAGTTTAATACAGCTGAGTAACTCCCAGGGCCTTGGTACAAATCAGCAGTGTGGTTCCCTGCTGCCAGTTATGGGCTGGAGCATGACATAGCTAGAAATTGACCTTCATACAATACCTCTCTGTTTCTCCCACTGATCCTTATTCTAGGAGGTGATTGAGAAACCCAGGAAGTAATTCTCCCCTGGGGGTCTCCCTGCACCAACTCATGGAGGGACTTGGCAGATGTAGGATGTGTGACAGATAGGAATGCCAACATCTGTTTCCTTTTATAATGAGAGCTAAACTGTTCTGAGAAGTGGTTTATTATGGGGGGTTAACATTATGCAGTCATTTCTGGATTCCATGTTTGGTAGGGCACAGAGTAAGGTATAATCCAACATCATTAATTTCATTTTCCGTTTCCACCAAAAGCTAAGACACAGCGCTTGTTTGTTTGTTTTTGTCTTTTTTTTTCTGGGTATTTGCATGAATTTGACATGACAGTCCCCAAAGTTTGGGAATAATAGCTTGACTATATCCCATACATGTATATGCTAGATAGTTATTTAACTAATGCTATTGTACAGGCAACTGGAGAATCTAAGGGAAAGGGACCACTTAGATAAGCTCTGTTGAGAAAGAATGTCTTAATTTAGAAAGTGGTATAGATACCTTTGGGCTAAATATCCTCTTTGGATTTTAAGGGGATCTGATAGTCTCTTTGTAAAAGTCAGATGAAACTAGGTTTATTAAAAAACAAACAAACAAACAAAAAAAAACCTCCATTTCTACAGAGTTTTGCTCTCTCAGGGAACAAAAAGTAAAATTTACTTACTCAAAAAGGCATAAAACTGGGTGAAAGTGTTACCTTAATCATTTGTGGAGCTCCTGCTCGGTGCTGAACCCCAGACTAGATACTACAATCAGGAAAACTAAGACTCAGAGAGGTGAAGTTACCTTGCCAAAGTCTCACAGCTAGTTGGTGACAGCACTAGGATTTGAAGCCAAGTTCTTTCTGACCTCAAAGTACAGTGTTTTCCCAACATCCATCAGCAATCAAGTTTTGGGATTCTATCTATGAGCCATGGCTGACTTCCTCAAAAATAAGCTCCCGAGAGGAGCAACCCCACTTCCAAGGAGTGGTGGCTGCGCAGGCGCAGGAAGGCTGAGAGGAGCTACTCCATGTTCAAGGTCAAGAGGGACGGCTGTGAGGAGATACCCCTCATCCAAGGTAAGGAGCAGCAGCTGCACTTTGCTGGAGCAGCTGTGAAGAGATATCCCATGTCCAAGGTAAGAGGAACCCAAGTAAGATGGTAGGTGTTTCGAGAGGGCATCAGAGGGCAGACACACTGAAACCATAATCCCAGAAAGCTAGTCAATCTGATCACATGGACCACAGCCTTGTCTAACTCAATGAAACCAAGCCATGCCTGTGGGGCCACCCAAGATGGGTGGGTCATGGTGGAGAGGTCTGACAGAATGTGGTTCTCTGGAGAAGGGAATGGCAAACCACTTCAGTATTCTTGCCTTGCGAACCCCATGAACAGTATGAAAAGGCAAAATGATAGGATACTGAAAGGGGAACTCCCTCGGTTGGTAGGTGTCCAATAAGCTACTGGACACGAGTGGAGAAATAATTCCAGAAAGAATGAAGGGATGAAACCAAAGAAAAAACAATACCCAGCTGTGGATGTGACTGGTGATAGAAGCAAGGTTCTATGCTGTAAAGAGCAATATTGCATAGGAACCTGGATTGTCAGGTTCATGAATCAAGGCAAACTGGAAGTGGTCAAACAGGAGATGGCAACAGTGAACGTTGACATTCTAGGAATCAGCGAGCTAAAATGGACTGGAATGGGTGAATTGAACTCAGATGACCATTATATCTACTACTGCAGGCAGGAATCCCTAAGAAGAACTGGAGTAGCACGCACAGTCAACAAAAGAGTCCGAAATGCAGTACTTGGATGCAATCTCAAAAATGACAGAATGATCTCTGTTCATTTCCAAGGCAAACCATTCATTATCACAGTAATCCAAGCCTATGCCCCAACCAGTAACGCTGAAGAAGCTGAAGTTGAATGGTTCTATGAAGACCTACAAGACCTTTTAGAACTAACACCCAAAAAAGATGTCCTTTTCATTATAGGGGACTGGAATGCAAAAAGCTATTCTTTGGAACTCTGTATTCAGATGCTTATATCTTTCTTTTTTTCCTTTGCTTTTCACTTCTCTTCTTTTCACTGCTATTTGTAAGGTCTCCTCAGACAGCCATTTTGCTTTTTTGCATTTCTTTTCCATGGGGATAGCGTTGATCCCTGTCTCCTGTATAATGTCACAAATCTCCGTCCGTAGTTCATCAGGCACTCTGTCTATCAGAGCTAGTCCCTTAAATCTAATTCTCACTTCCACTGTATAATCATAAGGGATTTGATTCAGGTCATACCTGAATGGTGTGGTAGTTTTCTTCATTTTCTTCAATTTCAGTCTGAATTTGGCAATAAGGAGTTCATGATCTGAGCCACAGTCAGCTCCCGGTCCTGTTTTTGCTGACTGTATAGAGCTTCTCCTTTTTTGGCTGCAGTGNGGATTTGATTTAGGTCATACCTGAATGGTCTAGTGGTTTTCCCTACTTTCTTCAATTAAGTCTGAATTTGGCAATAAGGAATTCATGATCTGAGCTACAGTCAGCTCCCAGTCTTGTGTTTGCTGACTGTATAGAGCTTCTCCATCTTTGGCAGCAAAGAATATAAGCAATCTGATTTTGGTGTTGACCATCTGGTGATGTCCATATGTAGAGTCTTCTCTTGTGTTGTTGGAAGAGGGTGTTTCCTATGACTGTGCATTCTCTTGGCAAAACTCTATTAGCCTTTGCCTTGCTTCATGCTATACTCCAAAGCCATATTTGCTTGTTACTCCAGGTGTTTCTTGACTTCCTAATTTTTCATTCCAGTCCCCTATAATGAAGAGGATATCTTTTGGGGGTGTTAGTTCTAAAAGGTCTTGCAGGTCTTCATAGAAACGTTCAACTTCAGCTTCTTCAGCATTACTGGTTGGGGCATAGGCTTGGATTACCATGATATTGAATGATTTGCCTTGGAAACGAATAAAGGGATGAAACCAAAGCAAAAAACAATACCCAGTTGTGGATGTGACTGGTGGTAGAAGCAAGGTCTGATGCTGTAAAGGGCAATATTGCATAGGAACCTGGAATGTCAGGTCCATGAATCAAGGCAAATTGGAAGTGGTCAAACAGGAGATGGCAAGAGTGAACGTCGACATTCTAGGAATCAGCAAACTGAATGGACTGGAATGGGTGAATTTAATTCAGATGCCCACTTAAATGCCTAGGCAACAATAGCAGTCATAACTTTTTATGGTTTTTCAGAGCTATATCTACCATTGCTTTCCTATATACAACCCAGATCTATTAGATGTATTGTATGTCTCCCACTTTATCCAAAACAAAAACCACCCAGCCCTGAGGGCAGCTTTCAGGATCTTTTTTTTTTTTCATAGTGGCCAGAACCTGAGCCAGTCTGGCCACTGGCTCAGTCACACTGCGGCTTCCTTGAGTCTTGACAACCAGATTAGACCAAGCGCCCTTAGGTTCATTCGCCACCAGTCTGGAGTCTTAGGCATGTTAAGTCTGACGTTATACAACCCCCTGAACTATTACAAAATTGAGGGAGATCATGTATAGACAGCCTAGCTTGCAAATCTCATAGTATCAATAAAAGCTCACTGGTCTAAGAGGAGCCAGTAAAGAAAGTATTGCTTTGATGTTCTACTTGGCATGCTTATCAATCTTAACCTTTGCTATCTGACCAATTACAGAGGAAAAGATAACTGACTGAGTCTGAGAGGCTTAGAGTCTGAGAGGCTAATAGAGTTTTGCCAAGAGAATGCACTGGTCATAGCAAACACCCTCTTCCAACAACACAAGAGAAGACTCTACACATGGACATCACCAGATGGTCAACACCGAAATCAGACTGATTATATTCTTTGCAGCCAAAGATGAAGANTGGTCATAGCAAACATCCTCTTCCAACAACACAAAAGAAGACTCTACACATGGACATCACCAGATGGTCAACACCGAAATCAGACTGATTATATTCTTTGCAGCCAAAGATGGAGAAGCTCTATACAGTCAGCAAAAACAAGACCAGGAGCTGACTGTGGCTCAGATCATGAACTCCTTATTGCCAAATTCAGACTTAAATTGAAGAAAGTATGGAAAACCACTAACTAACCATTCAGGTATGACCTAAACCAAATTCCTTATGATTATACAGTGGAAGTGAGAAATAGTTTTAAGGGACTAGATCTGATAGACAGAGTGCCTGATGAACTGTGGACGGAGGTTGATGACACTGTACAGGAGACAGGGATCAAGACCATCCACATGGAATAGAAATGCAAAAAAGCAAAATGGCTGTCTGGAAAGGCCTTACAAATAGCTGTGAAAAGAAGAGAAGCAAAAAACAAAGGAGAAAAGGAAAGATATAAGCATCTGAATGCAGAGTTCCAAAGAATAGCAAGGAGAGATAAGAAAGCCTTCCTCAACTATCAGTGCAAAGAAATAGAGGAAAACAACAGAATGGGAAAGACTAGATATCTCTTCAAGAAAATTAGAGATACCAAGGGAACATTTCATGCAATGATGGGCTTGATAAAGGATAGAAATGGTATGGTCCTAACAGAAGCAGAAGATATTAAAAAGAGGGCAAGAATACACAGGAGAACTGTACAAAAAAGAGCTTCACGACCTAGATAATCATGATGATGTGATCACTCATCTAGAGCCAGACATCCTGGAATGTGAAGTCAAGTGGGCTTTAGAAAGCATTACTATGAAAAAAGCTAGTGTAGCTGATGGAATTCCAGTTGAGCTATTTCAAATTCTAAAAGATGATGCTGTGAAAGTGCTGCACTCAATATGGCAGCAAATTTGGAACACTCAGCAGTGGCCACCGGACTGGAAAAAGTCAGTTTTCATTCCAATCCCAAAGAAAGGTGACACCAAAGAATGCTGAAACTACCGCACAATTGCACTCATCTCACATGCTAGTAAAATAATGCTTAAAATTCTCCAAGTCAGGCTTCAGCAATACGTGAACTTCCAGATGTTCAAGCTGGTTTTAGAAAAGGCAGAGGAACCAAAGACCAAATTGCCAACATCCGCTGGATCATCAAAAAGCAAGAGAGTTCCAGAAAAACATCTACATCTGCTTTATTGACTATGCTAAAGCCTTTGATTGTGTGGATCACAATAAACTGTGGAAAATTCTGAAAAAGATGGGAAT